>ML742306.1:0-13856 GCA_009193465.1 Aspergillus avenaceus
CGATTGGTATCAAACCACCATCCCTGTTTAGTGAATTAGGATCCGAAAAAAATAAAAAAAAAAAAAAAAAAAAAAAAGAAAAAAAAAAAAAAAAAAAAAAAAAAAAAAAAAAAAAAAAAAAAAAAAAAAAAAAACAAAAAAAAAAAAAAAAAGAAAAAAGAAAAAAGAAAAAGAAAGAAACAGAAAGAACGAAAGAACGAACAACACATACACAAAAGGATAATCATACCTATAAGGGAATAAAGAAGAAGAAAAAAAGAAGAAGAAGAAGAAGAAGCGGAAAAAGCAACAGCAAAAGAAAAAAAAAAGGCGGGTAGAATCAAGGTACCGTCAAACTGGCATCGTACGCAAGCCCTCCTCTCTCCCCTCCGGCGCATTGGTCCCTTGACGTCGATCCAAGGTGTAGGGACTCTTTGTGGGACCGGTTGGGTGGTATGGATGGTGATACCCGGCGCACGAAGCAGTATGATCAGCCTCGCTTTGCGACAAGACCATCCCGACGTGCAGTTGCAGAAGCGGATCGATACAGACAATCCGGTTTACAGCCAGCACGTGGAGATGTACTGTCACAAGCCACGGGACGGCAACGAATACCGACGTATTTGGATTATGGATACACAGACACTTTCCAGGGGCCTTCGTTGCAAGACGAATTGCAACCCTATCCATCATTGCGCGACCAACAGCGTCAGCACCAACACCAGCAACATCAACCATCACAACAACAGCAACAGCAACAATCACAATCACACCCTCAACCTCAACCTTTTCCTTCTTATGAGTCGGAAATGGTTTATAACATTAACCCACAGGGACCGACCCAATCCCCGTATGAAGTCGTGACACCATACTCAACTCGGCAGTCTGCAGGCATCGATGCTCTGTCCGGTCATTTTTCTGTTCCACAATATTTCCCCCCTAACGAACCGACGGGGGCTACGGCCTTAGGTGCGCCTTACCTAACCTCCCAACTCCAACTCCCTACATATAACCAACCGGGCCCCATTGGACGCTCCACCGGCATACAGCCCTTTCCCACCACCATGACAGACATGCCCCCCGTGGGGACAACAGGGCGGTTTGACTCTTCGGCCTCCCAACAACCGCAACAAACACCTTCTCAGGCAGTCTCTGAATCGACAAATCTGAGTGTTGCATACAATCAATTCCAAGAAGCACTGCGAGGTACTTTAGATCATGCGCGTGCCGGCCGATTGGTGGAGGCGAGTCGATCTCTCTTAGAAATCTCCGAGTGGCTTGTGACTAATGCGCGGGAACTGGGTATGTACTTCTTTAATGCTTCTTAGCGTTCGCCCGATTTCAACCTTACCCACCCACCCTTTAACCATAACGCATCTGATTTGCTCTTACCCTTTTCGGTATTATGTTTTCGTACTATCGAAACTCTCTTGTCCTATTTCCTATTTGCCATCGGGGTCTCAGGGAAGGCTAATTCGGGCATTTTTGGCCGATTGGATAAGTAGGCATCCTCCGCGACGACCAAGTGCCTTACGGCGACCGACTGCGGCTGTGGGAGAACTTCAATATTTGTTGGCTGGCCGTCTGTCAGAAACAGAAGGAAACATTGCAGGAGCTACTGCGGACGGGACATCAGCCGCTGCACACTAGTCTCCTGAGTGGCGACGTGATGGATAATTTAGGCAAAGAGTTGATCCAGCTGTGCGATCGGGTGGAACAATACGGTTTAGTGGATTATGAGATGGGGATCTGGGAAGAGGAGATCCTTAGTGGTAAGAGACCCAACTGTTGAGCCAATCGCTTGTCATTAGTGAAGCTTCAGACTTGCTAATTCTACCTTTCAGTCTTAAGTCAGTGTCTTGATCTGATAGAAAGCAGACCAGAGATCCTTCGCGCTCACCTGAGCAATGCACCGACTGCCGCTGGTCCTCGCTCATGAGAACCCTACCGGCAGTGCCATGGACGGAAGTCGACGGCGTCGCGTCGCACCTAGTGCGACCTAACGCAGGGCCTAATTTAGGCCCTCCAAAAGTTGGCGACCGTCTCGAACTATCGAAAGCTAGATTAAGTTCGGTGATACGTCTACCGATCTTCTGTCAACCTCAATTGAAGGTCCATTTTCATTCTCTCTCCCCTTTTTTTCTTTTTTTTTTCTTTCCCTTTCTTGATGGCAGAATTGACTAGCTGAGAACTCAAAATTTATGGATATGGTCTATCCATGTGGTTTGAGTTATCTCCGCGCCACATTCCTTTTCGAAAATGTATTTGACAAGAGGAAAACAAAAAGAAGGATATTTTTTCTTTCCTTTTGAAAGAAAAAAGAAATAAACGATCGCGGTGGTCCACTGCATCACAACGCCCCACTTTCCATGCTACCATCCGTCTTTCAGGCAAGACACAGGGCCAGTGTCTCGGGACGCGTACCCAGTCCATCGGGGTCTCTTCCATAAAATGCATAAATGAATAAAACAGGGGTGGATAATCTGAAAAGGGTAGACGATATGTTCACGGTTTGTACGTCTGTATATACCACGGGTTTTGCATTCTGGTGCAGGGAGGTCGGTCGCCGGAGTACCTATTAATGAGTGCTATAGAAAGGGGGGATGGGAGTTTGGTTTCCTTATTGTCCACTTTTGTTTTCATGAGTGGAATGAGTCTTTGATGTTCAAACTTCGAGGACAAAGAAAGTTAAATTACTTGAGATACCAGCGCTTTTGGCTTTTGATCTACTCATAAATACATTGCCTAGAAACAACCCTGCTATTGAATATCTACGTTCTTTAGACCCTAGTGCTCTTCTGGGTTGATTTTGGTCTCCAACCTTCTGTATTTATTATCATTACTATCACCTTAGGCACACGCCCCAACTCACAATACCTAACCTTATTTTCCAGGCATTTCTTTACCGGCATTTATCCAATTATCATAATCATAGTTAATTGACAAACCAATTTACCTCTAACTACCACTTCAAATAAATAAATAATCAGCCCAAGCCCTAAGCCAACACCAGTATTATTCACCAACCAGACAAAACATCCAATCAAATGAAATAATTCCCAGACAAAAACAAGCAGATATTCTCCATTACCCCTGTTATTAAGCCTATAAAAGAAAGAAAGAGGGAGGGGGGTAAGAAAAAAAAAAAAAGAAAAAAAGAAAAAAACCGAACTCGAATAATATCAAAACCAATACATAGGGTGGGGAGGGCCTTGCGTCCCAAAGAACGGATTTATCTCACATACGATCGACATAGATAACCGGAGATCATCAATCGAAATGTCGAACGATATTGCTTTGAATGTACATATAATATACTACGGAGTATATAGAGGTTCAATGATATTGTGCTGAAATAGCTGAATAAGATTGTTTTTTCATAGTCATTTATTTATTTATTTTCTTTTCCTACAGTGCATTAGTGCATCAGCAGTGAATGTAAATGATCAATGAATGCAATAAATGCTATAATACATATACTCTTTGTAATGGGAAATAAATAAATAAATCCAGCCGAGAATTAAACTTCGACACAAAAGGTGGATAATCCTGCAGGCTACGTGATTGGTCTGGATTCTGCAGGTATCGTTTTACGTGAGATTAGGGAATCTCCACTATCTGTCTATTACGGAGTTTAGGGTCTTTTCTTTTTCGTCAGAAGTTAGAATGAGTGGTTGGGGTTTAATTGGGGAAGTATGGGGTTATTGAATTAGATAATTATAATAATTTCTATTGGTATTTTTGGTTTCTTAGTTACTTTTTTTCAATGGTTCTATACAGTAATTGATGTCCATTCTTTTTTCCCTTTCCAACTTACAGACACCCAGAAACTTGTCATTCGTTTTCTCTTTATAATCTGAGTTATATCCATTGTTTTGTGTGAATAACCACTTAAACTACAAGTCGTCATCGCTATCATTATCATATCATGTCGACGAGATTCAGGACCGATAGGTCAATTGCTGGTAACATATAAAAAAAAGAAGAAGAAAGGATTAAGGAATGCAAAAACAAGAGATACCGTCAGCACTGTAAACTATGCACCAGCTAGATTTGGCCTGTAGATTGTCAGTAAAAACAACCCCCACAAGCATTGCCGAGGATGACAAAGAAAAAACAAAACATACTCAGCGTCATGCTCAAATTAATATCCGTACTCTCCACCATATCCGTGAACTCTTCGAAACTGATCTTGCCGTCCTGGTCTTTGTCCGCCTCCATAATAGTTTTATCGACGATCTGTTGCAACTGCACATCCTTCAAGTTATTGCCGACCATCATCTTCAGCACGATGAACAGCTCCCCGTTAGAGATGTAGCCGTCGCGATCGATGTCGTAGACCTTGAATGCGAAGCGGAGTTTCTCCTCCTTGTTGCCTTTGGACGAGAAGGCCGAGAGACCGGAGACGAACTCTTGGAAGTCAACATCGCCACCGCCGTCCTCATCAAAGATTGCGATCATTCTATCTCAGCTCAGTCAGATTATTATGTCCATTGGATCCGTTATCGGCGGGTTGTATAGTGCGTACCGCGTGGCCAGAGGGTTGGATGACACTTGGGGAAGGGAAAGAAATTCATCACGATCAATTGTTCCCGAACTATCCTGTCCAGATATAAGCATTGTGCCAGTGTCGAGTAAAAGATTTGCCATAGACCAGACCTTATCGAGCTTCATGAAACGCTTGCGGAGTCGGTCGACTTCATCGCGATCGACTGTGTAGATCGACGTGTTAGTGACATGACATGAGATGTCAGAGGAGCAAATAGCTCACAATTGGACGCGGAGACGATGTTATCGAATAGTTGCGTCGTGCCAACCGAGCCTCTACGGCGTCGCGCATCATACAAGGCAGCGTTGTTAGGGGCGGAGGAATGTTCCATGTTGATCACGTTTGTAAGGGAAGGAGGCGAACTTTGGGTAAGCGGTCGAGAAAGGAAAGGTTTATGGATGGATGTTTAAAAAACACTAATACCGTATGAATAACAAGTCTTTGATCCAAAAGGGAAGGTAAAGATGGTAAAATTCTTTCAGGTTCTAGATGCAACTAAACTTACCACAAGAAGGGGAGGAGGTTGACGAAAGATACGCGGATCGTAACAATGATGCATGCCAACGAGCACCCGTTCCAGCAATTTGATATCGGCCAGCCCCGCACTAACCCGAAACGGACAGGCAAGCGAACCCCTGAGGCCGTGCGCGCTCCAAAACAGGCCACCAGCGGGTGACATTGCAACGTCAACTCATCCACAAGCGCTGATACTACGAGATTTCAATCGTCGATATCTACCCACCACCATCAGATATCATCCTTAAAATTACATTCACGCGATCTCGTATGATCAGACCTATCGAACCATACTAATTTTGTCCCCCTTGGCCCAGGGTCTTTGCCCTTTTCGTGCCCCAAAGTTCGTATGACTAGGTACGGGGGTATGGGGAGGACGCGCCCTAAAAAGCTCACCTCCAAGGCCTCTATCCCTATAGTCAGGGAACAAGACATAGATCTTATCGACGATGAAGTCCAAAATGCCCTACAACAGATCGAAACTGGTGTTGAGAAGGCGGAGGAATCGGTGAGTTGTTCCCTCCCAATCCGTCCTAGTTCATCCCTGCACATGTCACGTGATATCATCGCGACATCAGCCCGATGTGAAAATTTCGCATCGAGGCCAAAACATCCCCAAACAGTGCCTGCTAACGCAGTGTTCTACAGGAATTCCATCTCCAAGCTGCCATAAATGCTAGTGCCCAGGGAAAAGTAAATGAAGCCCATATCCCGACCCCAGAGACCGTTCTCAGTAGTCTTCGGTATGACGAGCTCTACCCTCCAATCTTCTCGCAACCCGCGACGTACATCCGCTTCTCCTCGACCGTCGAGGATTGTTGCGGATGTCCGTATAATATGACTGAAGAGGACGACGTATTCCTTAAGATCATGAACGAAAAGCGAGACCCAAACAACCGCTGCACTGAAGACCAATTCGAAGAGGTGATGCACTTCTTCGAGGAAACGGCGCAAACAAAGCAGCCGTTCGCAGCTGTAGATAATCCGCCTGTCTTGAGCTTCGCAGAGATTCAGGATGCGATGGATGCAGCCGTAGAGGAGAGCGTAAAACGGTTCGCCAAGGACGTATATGAGCATTGGAAGTCAAAAAGAGTCCCTGCCGGAAACCGGTCATTGATGCCAAATCTCAAGGTAACTTTCCCGTCCTCTGTTTGGACCAAAAGTCAGGGACAGCCACGCTGACCTCTAATGCAGTTCGAAACTGGACAAGAGACCGATGACACAGATCCATATGTCTGCTTCCGTAGGCGCGAAGTCCGTCAAATCCGCAAAACTCGGGGCAGAGATGCTCAGAGTGCCGATAAGTTGAGACGGCTGAGGAAGGAATTGGAAGATGCTCGGCAATTAGTGGCTCTGGTTCGTCAGCGAGAGCTGGCGAGGAAAGAAATGCTTGCGATGGAGCGGCAGGTGTTCCTTCAGCGGTCCGAAGTGAAGGAAATGAAGAGGAAGCTTAATCTCAAGGACGACGACGAGGACCTCATCAACCAAAAGGTAAGAATGGCGCACCCTTTGGTTCTCGAACAGATCGCTGATAAATCACAGCCGAAGAAGAAGCCAACAGAAGCGCCGGCAGTGCAGCGACCAGCAGCTCCTCAGCTGAGGATGCCGCCAAAGGCTGGCACACAGGCTGCAGAGGACTTGCAGTTGCTGGAAGATGCGCAAGCAGAGAAGGAAAACGAAATTCTGCGCGACATCAACCAGAACATTGCCAAGCATATCAAATGGAACGAGGGCTATGTAGACTTCACAAGGGCGCCCCTGTCGCCGTCCCCTGAGAGGACTTTTGAGGCTGCATTCCGCCCCGCAATCACCGCTCAGCTACCGACACCCCCGTCCTCAGACTCTTCTGAGAACCTGATGGATACCGCCTTAGATACCACAAGTTCCATTTCTTTGCGAGATAAGCTAGCTTCCCACGCCATGATAATGAGCGACGATACAAACAGCATCCCCTCCTTTAGACGACGTGTCGGACGCGGTGGTCGTTTGTTCATCGATCGTCGAAACCTTGTCTCACGATGTAGAGTGGAAATGGATCCTTGGAAGGCCGATCGCTATAAGTACGATCAAGAGGACTCAGACGAGGAATTCGACTTTGAACGAGATCCGTTTGATGTTCAGATTATGCAGCATCGAGCCATCATGATGGCCAAGGCCCGAGATCAAGCTGCTTTGGCCGCGGTTCAACATGCGCAGGCGCAGGCAGCGCAAGCTCAGGCCCAGGTCCAATCACAGCGGCGACTGCAGGCCGAGCAAACAACCAATAATCCAGGGCAAACAATGGGATCCAACCCTGGGCCTGGTGCCATTGCCCCCAAACCCGAAACCTGAGCTGGACTCTTTTCACTCCCCTCACTGCTCAAATCTTTTTGATTTCCCTCATTGATATGTTGCATTTGGCAGGCGTTGTCTTTTTTACCCTTCTCTTTTCAACCTCGACTGTAGTTTTATACCTCCAGCCCTAGCGCTGTCTTTCTTCTCAACCTATACCTCTTTTTTTTTTTTACGACTGTATTATCGTGAACGGATGGATCCTGTTGGCATAGATAATAGTTTTGCTGTTTCACTCATATTTCCTATTTGGATGTATCGCCCCTGTTGTATGGTCTGTTTGCTCTTTTTTTTTTTTTTTTTTTTTTTTAACCCCCTGCGTTTTGAATGCTGCGGAGCCTTCAAAAAGTCAGGATAATGCCGCAGACGGATGCTTTTTTCATGACCTGGTGCTGGGATTATGCCCTGTTAGTGTACATAGTTGTTTCTTCTCTTTCCCATCCCAGACGATCAGCCGATAGACTTGTACGGATAGTGAAGCTATGAGGTCAGCCACGAAAAGAAAAACCACAACTAATATCAGTTATAACACAAAGAAATGCTTTTCTTATCGATGTATAGATAAAACAACGCCTGATTGAAACGTAGGTCAAGTCCGCTGAGCCTTAGGGTTTCTTGGCCCGTCACTGTCGCCGTTAGCGGCTCGCTTCAAAGTCGCGCTCTCTGGATTTGCGACATGGCTCTCAAGTAGGCCATATAAGGACTGTAAAACTTCCTTTTCACCTAACCGAACTTGGACAGCCATCTTCCGTCGCCGTGAGGAGTCATCTAAAGCAGTGGATGCTTCTGCTTGGCTCACACGTGCCAAAAGCGTGGCGTCTACCTCAAGACTGGTTGCGTACTGAGCTTGCTTCTGTTGAATGATTTGGGCGAGCAACGTTGCCTCCGCGAGACCCAGAGAAGGCTTCGGGGGTTTGTTCTTTGACTTTTGCTGCGCCAAACTATCTGGTGACATGCACAATACCTTGAGTAACAATACTAGTTCGTCGGGCAGGATATCGGTCAAGGAGTCATCTAGTGGCCTAGGAATTACATATCCGTCATCCAGGAGCTCCAGATCCTCAAGGAATTCGAGCTATGCTTAAGCATTAGCTTTGTGTCTCAAAATTTGTAGGCGGAAGATTAGGGTGGTTACCGCAGGTTGATTTTCGACGTCAGCGTTTGCAAGCCCGGCGGCTTGACAGATGACATCCAAAGACAGCTCCACTACATCGTAAGGGGCATAGTTGTCCGTTACATAGCCGTACCGTCTCAAAAGATCCGAACGAGGGATTTCTCCATAGTCATTGAATATTTCATCACCTGCGTTAATTGGTTTGATGGCCTTCATGACCAGGCCATTCTCCTCCTGGAAGAGGCGAGCCTTAATGAGGGTCAGTTAGTGTGTAGGTGGAATTAGGGTATAAAGCGCTTACGTTGTTCCGGTCCGCATCGGCGTTCAGCATGTCCGCCAGGGGAACCATTCCCTTGGGCAATTGTTCCTCATCATCAGTCATATAACCATCCTCGTCATCGCCTTCGTTGTCCTCGTCTTCGGGTTTCTCGATATCAAAGGCATAGGCCATGATAAGAGATCCCATCGTATGGGCAAGGTTAAGTAGCGCCTGGGTACCAGTGTCGCCCTCATAGGAAGCAATACCGCCAATCGGAGGGAAGAGAGATGGGTTCTCTCTCACAATGGGAGCAATAGACTCGAGAATAGCCTCTTCCGCGCCCTCCTTCCCAATTTTATCGGTGATTGCACTAGCTTGAAGCTCCTTGAGTTCCGAGGGGGACCAAAACATTAGAGTGTCGAAGTTTCGGGGGAGGACTTTGAAATAAGGTGCCCAGGCAGAACGATCTCCGAGGAGGAACTCATAGATCATCACCAGCATAAGAGAAAGCCATGGTCCCAGCTCGTTCGGGTCCTGAGGGAGCAGATCCTTCAATTTCGAATTCTGAGTGGAGAGGACGTGTTCGCGGGGGATCGTAAAAAGTTCTTCACCTTCCGAAAGCTCGGCTTGGGCCACTGATCGAATGATGCAGACCCGTCAGAAATGGATGTACATGTAGGAGATTGGTGGGAGCAGTAAGAGATCCCAATTTAAAATGAAATTCTTGTTGGGGATAAACCACGTACCAACGCCTCTGCCCGCTGTTCTGGATCTCAAATCAGCGAGACAAATCTTAGGGTTCAGCTTCACCCCGGGCTTACCAGACAACCAGACGATAAACTCATCTGATTGAGACTGGAAGTTATTAGGGTCAGGAAAGTGGACAGTGGAAGACATGGCGTTCCTCTTTTTTCTATTTTTTAGACGAGAAAGAAGTGGTGGAATTGGAGCACAAAGAAAAACGGAATATAGAGAGCGAGAGAGACAAGAGAGAGGCCCCACTATTCTGCCACACTCGGAGGAAAGGAGAAGGGGAAAGAAAAGACAAAAGGGAAGAGAGGGAATGAGAAGAAACTACAGAACAACAGCACTCAAGAATTATCTATTGTGTAATTTGAGCGAGTGAGTGGTGTGTGTGTGAAAGAGTGGAGAGGTGGAGGGAAGAGAGAGAGAGAGTAATGAAGTGGGTTTTTTTTCTAAGGAATTTGGCAGCTTTGGATGGGTTTGGAGCTGGAGAGTAGGTAATAATGTTCTTAGTACAGTATCCCGTAATCCGTTACCTTACTAGTAAACTTAAGTTTCCCATTACCAGTGAGAAGTATAGTAACCATCGGATAAACGCTACGGCGGGAATTAATCCACAGAACCAAATTTCAAGCGCACCAATCGATAACGTTGCTGATAAACCTGCTTTTCTTTTGCCCCTCATACATAATCTCTTCCCCTCCCTAAAATCTGGTTCTTTTATACGTCAATCTTCAAAAAAAAGAATTTATCTCTGGTAAAAAAAAATCAAAAACGGTTTCAGATCTGTATTCGATTCACATCTTATCTTGTATACACGGAACTCAACCCTTTCCCGAAAAACAAAAGAAAGAAAGAAAGAAAGAAAGAAACACACCCTCCTGTTATCTAAAAAAAAAATCTATCTAAATGATTGCGATCGGTCTAGAAGGCTCCGCCAACAAGCTTGGCGTGGGCATCATGCTACACCCTGATAATGGTAAACCCCCGCAGGTTTTGGCGAATATTCGTCACACTTATGTCTCCCCTCCCGGTGAGGGTTTCCTTCCCAAAGATACTGCCCGTCATCATCGGTCATGGGTGGTGACATTAGTGAAGAAAGCATTAAAAGAAGCTCGAATCTCCGTACGAGATGTCGATTGTATTTGTTTCACAAAGGGTCCGGGTATGGGTGCCCCTCTGCAGAGTGTCGCAGTTGCTGCTCGCATGTTGAGTCTGTTATGGGGAAAGGAATTGGTCGGTGTGAATCACTGCGTTGGACGTATGTATCACCTCTCTCCCCCTCCCTCCCTCTCTCTCTCTTCTCCATACCATAGAGTTAGTCATATTTTCCGTAGCACTGACAATCTCTCAGATATCGAAATGGGTAGGCTCATCACTGGTTCAACCAACCCAGTCGTACTTTATGTCTCCGGAGGAAATACACAAGTCATCGCATACAGTTCGCAACGGTACCGAATCTTCGGAGAGACCCTTGATATTGCGGTGGGTAACTGTTTGGACCGGTTCGCGCGAACGCTACACATCTCCAATGACCCCGCACCGGGATACAATATTGAGCAAATGGCCAAAAAGGGAAAGCAGCTTGTCGACCTGCCGTACACCGTCAAAGGTATGGACTGCTCATTCTCCGGAATTTTAGCTGCAGTGGACGGGTTAGCCGCGACATATGGCTTAGGTGGGGAAGGAAAGGATGACGAGGCATCAGAGGATGGCAAACCGACTCGCGCAGATCTGTGTTTCTCACTCCAGGAGACAATCTTCTCCATGCTTGTGGAGATCACAGAGCGTGCCATGGCACACGTTGGCTCCAAAGAGGTTCTAATCGTTGGAGGTGTCGGCTGCAATGAACGATTGCAAGAGATGATGGGTATAATGGCCCGTGATCGTGGGGGAAGTGTTCATGCCACAGATGAAAGATTCTGTATTGACAATGGAATCATGATTGCGCAGGCAGGCCTGCTCGCATATGCAACGGGATTCCGAACGCCGTTGAAGGACTCTGCATGTACGCAGCGATTCCGGACAGATGACGTCTTCGTCAAATGGAGGGATTGATTTGTCAATACTACTCACCAATTCTCGAACCATGATAGTTACGAAATACAATCAAGATCCATGATACACGCATGGTAGCGCCTCGTACACCACGTATATGTTGCGACTACATGGACTATCATAGCATCGAATGATGACAAATTCTTCGACGACCCAGCATCACTCCAGGCCGCAGTATATTCGACCAATGTTAACGTACATATGCACATGGGCTAGGGCCAAGAAGCGTGAAAGTAAATGCAGCACAGTCGCATGGCTAGCAGAAAAATGAGGACAAGGATGTTATCAAACAGCTCTCATCGCTAAACATGCATCCCGTGAAACGCCAAATATAATGGTGCATCAGTAAAAACGCCATTGATGACCCAAATAGTCTAATAAGCACTGGCAAAGATGAGAAAAACGCCAGTTGCCTAAATATATGTTTGGCAAACTGGTTTATATGCAGATGATGTGGATGAATCTCATAACCGTGAACAGCCCTGTAGATGTCCAGAATGGCTGTCGAGCATGCGCCGACTTCCCTTGCGACAGTCTGGAGTGAAAAATCAGTATAGAGACATGGGCATAGAGCAACTGGGCGTCTCGTTGAACAAAAGTGTCATATGCCACTCCTGGCCGAGTTGAGGATGCGCAGCATCCGTTGTTTGTGTATATTCTATCCTGTGATATCTCCTGTTGGCTTATACAGAATAGTCGTGACGTACTGGATAAGGACATGTCAATATATGCTTCTAAGCAGAACCAAAGACAAAGCGGCTTACCTTGCGTTTGTATCTAGTCGTGACACTGGTAGCAAGCACACCGTTTTTAATGCTGCTTGTGGCCAGATGGTTTAGTACGGTATGATTAGGGTAATTTAATACGCTGCTGTCGTCCTTCATCGGCGTCGTGCCGTTTAAGATCGATTTCCCCAAGAAAAGAGGCAGACTCGGCGGTGTAGGCGCATCACCAATGACATTGACAGCTTGTTGATAAGCTGGGGTCTCCTGGGTCTCATCTTCTCTGTCTAGATCCACAAGGAATTGCGGGATTACACTGCGGAAATCGCCGAGAGGAATCTCCTCGGGCTCGGGTTGGTCTTCAACAGTCGATCCTGAATCGTCTTGTTCCGCCCCGTCTTGGGCCGGAAGTACGTGCGGAGGATGGACACCAGGCGGAGCATTGTTCTGAGTTGCTCTGTCGCTCCCGCTCCGTGATCTATTGGTATCATCGGCAATTATTTCAATATAATTGACTAGATGATTTGTGAAGTCAACTGCAGTTGGAAGGCTGTCCGCGGCGCGCATCTCGCCGTCTACGATGAATTTCAAATGATGTGTCCCAGGGCGGAGATTCAATTTGGTGGACATTACCCCGGGATTAACTTCACTGTTTGTCAAATGGGGGTTAGCGACTCGGATTTGATAGACGGTGGGTAAGGTAGTCTGCATGTTGCACTTGGACGAAAACAAAAGCACTAACGAATGACACCACATACTTTCTGTGAAGACGAAATTTCTTCTCCCAGTTGACGAATGTCCCAGTGACGTATACCTTGTCACCAGGCGCAGTCCATTCTATTGTTGTTGGCACAGGCATGCCTACACCGCTGCTCGTGTACGGTTCAAGCTCATCCAATACCTCGTCATCGATAGCAACATCACCCAAGGTTGGATCTCCTCGTCCCGCGCTATCATCCAATATCCTATCTGCAGGCGGCGATCCCAAGTACGTGCCCCTAGGCCCGATAATCGGGGAACCTGGTGTTGCTGTAGCATCGCCAATCGGTAGAGGCATGCGCGGTGGCCGCTGGAGGTGGGCAGATGCACTGTAATAAGCATTGTGGGGTGGAGCAGAAGGTGCTACAGACTGATAGGGATCATGTCTGGCGGGAGGTCTAGAAGGTACTTGAACGGGGTTGGACGGATCAGGCGAGCGGATATCTTGGTGATAAGTACCGGATTTCCTGGGATCGGCTGCATGTCGAATTGACGAATCCGGGACATTGCGCGACTGGAGACGTTGCTGAACCGATTCATGATGTTGTGTAGTCGAATGACCGGTTGCGGTTTCTTTAGAGGCGGATGGATCTGCTGCGGTGGCCTTCGCCGGGCCCGAAGAAGCGCTAAGTGATGGTCGGCGAGTCACTTTCTTATCGGCCGTAGAGCCCGCATTCGTCGAGGGGCCCGAGTTCGACGGGGCATCACTGGCGGGGCCCTTAGAAGGGTTGTTGCCCATCTGAGGTGTAAAGAAAGAGGGTGTGGGGAGGACAGATGCAGGGGAAAAGGAACTAAGTTGAAGGGCTATGTAGATTGGGTTGCTAG
>ML742306.1:13866-34623 GCA_009193465.1 Aspergillus avenaceus
GCCCATCTGAGGTGTAAAGAAAGAGGGTGTGGGGGGGGGAGGGGAAGGGAAGTAGAAACTAAGTTGAAGGGCTATGTAGATTGGGTTGCTAGCATTAGAGCGTCCTCTCAATAGGTAATGGGTGGTACACGAATGTGAAGGGGTAATGTAAAATATCCCTGATAAAGTTAAAATGTGGCACAAGTGAAGCAAGTTCACCAATGTAAATACAAAATAGTAAAATTGGTGGGGAAGAGAAGTTCGAATAGTACGTGAAGTAGTGATGATGTCGATGTCGGCGCCGATTTCCCCCAGAGTCTGGGCCACCCTTTCCGGTTTAGGGCTTAGGGCTTTGCCGGATAGTCGGCTTACGTCTTCGATTATCGGTTTATTTCATTACCCTCTTTCTTTCTTTTTATATATACTTAAGTATATACACATATACATAATCTATGTACGAATGTAAAATTGTACTGATGAGATTTATCATCAATTCAGTCATTGTCCGGTAACTCTTCCCGGAGAAACAATACATGATTTCTGCCGAAGGATACCGCCCAATGGGTTCGATGTATGGAAAGAAGGATCTCTCCCCCTCTCCTTTTCTGTTTCAAGCTACCCTCATCTACTTAAATTTACTACCTAGAAATCCAATTCTATGGTGAATGATCAGTGCTAGTCAAAAATAACTCCACATTCACTTCAATGGCCGAAACTTCTGCAATGGCTACAGCCTTGCATATAATACTATTTCCCTTGTCTTATATTCTATCTTATGCGTACGGCATATTGCAAGTATTAGTATTTCCATTTGTGGCTTTGGCACAATTCGCCTTCCATCTTACCTTTCTACCCTATAGAATCATAAGCAAATTTGAGGTAGGCAATTGAATCCCCACTTCATCTCGGAAGGATCCATTTCGATCACATCAATAAACATGGTGATTGGTTGACGTATTCTACAGGTTTCCTTGACCTTTGTCTTTATAGCTGTAGTCACGGGGGTTATTCTTGGGTCGCTGTTATTCTCTACAACATCAATCACTGTTGACCTGTTGAATGGTTCTCTGAGAACTCCAAGTACTTTATCTCCACAGGAGTCGGAAGATGAGTATGGAGATGATAACATCAGAGAAACTAAGAAAGAGCCCATCAGCAACTTGATTCCACACAGTGAGAAAAAGAGACCGATTTACTCAGACAGCGGGCTTCTGCCTTACACGATCTTGGAGGAAGAGGAGTCCAATCAAGGGTCTAGTGAGAATCTCTATGACTGATGGGAAGCAAGGAATTATGTGCATTTTACTATCCATCGTTACATGCAATATGTACTTCGTACTGATGCGCAGCTTCATGTCGTAAGGATCCTGTTATTTATTTAGTGGAAATCGGGTAATGGGAGTTTTAATGAAAGGGTCAACCAATCTGCAACATGACCAACCAGTTCCTCTGGACCCTGACGTATTGGTATTACTATTGTTTTATCGATAGCTGATAAGGAGAGAGCGATTTCCGAATCTTCGGTCTTTTTTCTTTTTGAAACTAAAGGAACGTTAAAAAGTAAAAAGAAAGGAAGAAAAAATTTTAACAATTTACAGAAAACCAACAAATCAGTTGAAGTATACGGACGCAATGACCCCGGGAATCTAAGTTCTAGAATACGTCAACGAGCATCTCTGATGGACCCTTGAATCTTTCCCCACTGGATAACACGTCACTGACAGTTACTATACACAATAAATTTCCAGCACGTGGGTCCAGTTCATCATTACTTTTCATTTATTTTTTATTTTTTTTTATTTTTAAATTATCATCCACTTGGTTTGAAGCTTCAACCTTCCTTTCCCTTTGCTTAGTTTTTTCTTCTTTCTTAATTTCTTCCTTCCCCCCCCCCCCCCCCTCTGATTCTATTTTCCTCCCTGAAAAGCTTCTCGGCGAACTTTTCATTCGCATCTTTTATTTACTCCCAACTAGTCATTTTCGTCATCATTACATATACACCCGCAATCTACCCAGATATTGGCCGTGTTGACAATTGTCCCCTTCCGCTCAAGTAGTCACATCGTCGCATTTAGATTTTGTCAACGATCAGCCGGTACAAGATAACAAGAATACATTCGACTCTTTCCGCAAGGGATCGTAATCATTGAACGAGATCCGTTTTTTTCTTTTCTTTTCTTTTCTTTTCTTTTTGGTCTACAACATCCTAAAAAAGAAAAGTGAATGGTGGCGTGAAGTGAGACCCTACAAGCAGTGCGATATAGGGGGCAAAAGAGATAGAAAGTGCGAAAAGGTCGGGTGAACAGGTAAGATGTATCTGCCTCGACCATTTTCGCGGATGCGGATCGTACCTGTGGCTATTGTACTAGCCATCTTTTGCCTCTATTCTTTTTCGCGATGGCAACTCCCCCATATAGAGCAAGTACAACTGGCACCCAACAATTTTGGGTCATTCACCGAGGAGCAACCTGAAGTTTCCACGAAACTGGAAGGACATATCAACTTTTGGCGTCAATTTCAACCGCTACTGGCGAACCACGAACCCAAATCTGAAGCGCCACTACGGTTGGACGATGCACCATCTATTAGATTCGAGCAAGCGAGCCCGGACTTTAACCCTCAAGTCTTGGACATGCTAGAAGATGATGTTGCGACCATGAAGCAAGCGCATTCCGGGTTTATCAACGAGATCAAAGAAAAGCCCCCTCAACTGCATTATGTTCCAGACACGAAAGGATTGGTTTCCACCGCTGGCGGCGAGTACCTACCTGTGTTGGTTATCTCTCTTCGCATGCTTCGGAAAACAGGCTCGGAGCTGCCAGTAGAGGTTTTCCTGGCTGACGAGGACGAGTACGAAGACTACATATGTGATGTAGTTCTTCCATCCCTTAACGCACGATGCATCGTTCTTTCTCATGTCCTCGATGCAGTTCCAAAGGTTATGGATATCAAGAAATACCAGTTTAAGTTGTTCGCCATGATGTTCTCATCATTCGAAGAGATCCTCTTCTTAGATGCGGATGCGTTCCCGTTGCTTGACCCCGAAGTGCTGTTTATGAACGAACCTTTTACATCCAAAAAGATGGTGACATGGCCGGATTTCTGGGCAACCACCATCTCTTCATATTACTATGAGATCTCCTCTCAGACCGTGCCTTCAAATGCGATCCGGCAATCTAGTGAATCCGGAGAGGTAATGTTGTCTAAAAAGTCACATTTAAAGACCCTTTTACTCAGTGTTTACTATAATTTCTGGGGACCGGATTATTACTACGCTCTGTTGTCACAGGGCGCAGCCGGGGAGGGCGATAAAGAAACATTTGTTGCAGCTGCCCTGGCTGTTGGAGAGCCTTATTACCAGGTGTCCGAACCTATTTGTGCCATTGGCCACGGTACCAAGGGCGGATTAGCTGGCTCTGCAATGGTTCAATTTGATCCAATCGAGGATTTCGCGTTGACACAAAAGGGGCAATGGCGTGTGCATGGAGCAAAAGCGCCTGCTCCTCGGGCTTTCTTCATTCACGCTAACTTCCCGAAGTTTAATCCAGCCACTGTGTTCGATGAACAAGCCGTCAATCCAGCGTTTGCGGATGATGGGAGCTATACACGTGCTTGGACCATCCCGCAGGAGGTGATTGGGAAATTCGGTACAGACGTCGAAAAACATTTCTGGAAGGAAATACTTTGGACCGGCTGCGAGCTTGAAGACAAGTTCAGTTCCTGGAAAGGCCGGAAGAGCATCTGTAAACGGGTTAAAAAATACTGGAACGCGATGTTTGTGAACAAAAAGTCCGAGAAAGTTTGAGTATGCCGGCATTCGACTGATGGAATTTGTCCTTTATGGCGGCCATGTCGTCATTGCAAGCCTGCGCTGGCACCAACTTCACCGTATTGAGTGTGCCTTCCAGAGACCACTTTATACGTCGCGAGCTTGCTCCCTGGCTATGCATAGTTACTGGTTGCAGTTGTGGCAGGGAGTCAATAACTCGGGGCAGATCACACTGGCATGAGGCCATTTGATTCGAACTTTAGCCTAGTTCGAATATTTCTTTCGGCCGTTAATACCCTCTACAGTTATTAGTTTTGAAAGCGTAAGAGGTCCTTTCTTGATGGGAGCTACCCAATCATGATGAAAATGACCAAAGATATGAGAATAGAGTGGTAGGCTATGCGATAGCCTCTACTGTTGATGAACAAATCATTGCGTTAAAGACGGGCTGTCCAGGTACATATTTTTTAATTGTTCATATTGAGCATCATCCCTGTATGTGAACAACTATGTATAACAAAGTATATATGTTTCTTTCTCTGTTATTTTCTTTTGTTTAACATGATAATGTACGATGAGTCCTGTCAATACCATTGTCTCTTCCACCCAATTCAGATGGCTCAACACTCATGAACCAAATAAGGGTAAGACACAAAACAATCATTCAGTAACTTCGAGCAAGATGCCGCCCCAAGTCATTAATGATAATATATTCTACAGATGCCTCGCATAATATTACTGTTTGTACTAACTGTTGAAGTCGGTGCCTGGGCCCCATTGCCCTGTAGGTTAGGTACTGGAGGTAGATATTATAGTTCTGCGTGGAAGTGTACTGGACAGATAGATTCTAAATGTTAAGTAAGAGATGAGGTTTCATTGCAGGGGAATATATCGTCTAATACATCGAGTATATAATTTACAGGTGATTTCACTTTTTCTCTTTCCGAATTATATTTATACAATATCCCGAAGGATATTTTTCGCGGGGGGGGGGGGGGGGGGGGGGGGGGTGGGAGAGGAGGCTTCTCATTTAAGGCTGGACTTCTATTCCAGCCTTATCAGCCTTGCTGACTGCGTCTGCGAATAGATCCTTACAGCGGACTCGGCTACCGAGTTTAGCACAGAGTAAGAATGCGCCGCTGAGTTTCCGGTGCAGACTGTACGTCTCTTCTGGGGGAGGGGAGAGACGCTCCCTGATCATTACGGGAATCAGGGATCGGACTCGGTCGGTGATCGTTTGGTTGCTGAAGTCGTATACGTCAGGGGACGAGCCCATGAAGGGTTCGGCGATGGTGCAGATGGAGGTGATGTGGGCGTCGACCATGGCTGGGGATTCGTGGCCGGTTAGGTATCCCAGGTCAATGGAGAGGCGGTGGCAGGTGTCACGGTCATTTCGGGAGGCGGCGATAAGCGTGCGGATGTAGGTGGTGATGAACTCGAGGGGGTACTCGCGCGAGGCGCCGAAGTCGAGAAGTTCGAGGCGGTTAGTCTCTGCGTTGTAGAGGAAGTTGGTCCAGTTCGGGTCTGTTTGCATATATTTGAATTCGATGATTTCGCGCAGGCAGAGGCGCAGGATCTGTGTGCCGATCCAGTCGCGCTGCTCTTGGGTGAAGTTTTGCACCTTTGTCACGGCGACGCCGTTTAGGCGCTCCATGGTCAAGACCTGCTTGCCTGAGGCCTCTGGGATTATTTCTGGGATTAGGAAGACGGGGTCGTCCTCGAGAAGCTTTCTGAAGTGATTGCCACATTCGGCCTCCCGCTTGTAGTCGCACTCCCAGCCGAGTTCTGTCCGGGCGTTGGCGATCGTTTTATCGAGGTATAGACCCCTTGGGAGTAGGCGAGATGCGGTGAGAAGAATGGAAAGATTGTTTAGATCGGAATCGATGGAATCGGCCACCCCTGGGTATTGGATCTTGACGGCGACGGGCTGGCCGGTCTTCTTAAGTACTGCACCGTGGACTTGCCCTATGGAAGCTGCGGCCATCGGGACTTCATCGAATGAGGAATACAGGTCACGCCAGTTGGGGCCAAGGTTGTCGGCTAGGACCTTGTCGCGTTGAGAAGCGGGCATGTAGTCTGCACGGTCCTGCACCCGTTGGAGGACGATACCAATCGACTCCGGGAGCATCTTCGAGTCTAGGATACAGTCAGAATATAACCGGTTAGTTGAGGAATAAAGTCTCTACCAACCTTGGAAGCTTAGCATCTGCCCTAACTTGAGGGCAGCTCCGCGCATCTTCGAAAGCTTAGCGACAAGACGCTCCATGTTCCCGGGGCTGAACATCAAAGAACCGGCGTTGGCATCGTTTGTCCCCGTTGCTCTTCGCAGACCTTCACCGACAGCCCCAAAAGCCATTGATGTTGCCAGTCCGCCGTATTGCCATAGCCGGCCTAACCGCGATGATGGAACTCGGGACTCCAACATTTTATATGTTTCAACCTGGTCCGGACTTGCCGTAACCACTGGCTCTGCCTGTTGGAGGTTGTTAGTGTATTTCACCCGCGGTTATGAAACATTGCTACGGACCGAAGCTATATTATCGGCGATTTTCTGTCCAAGTTCCTCAACGTCTTCCTTTTCAGCCTGGCTCTCGCGGGGGGTTGATGCCGTGCCCTGATTAATCGCATCTGGAGCTGCCGTGGTCCTTGCTTCATTCCCTATTCCCATATTGGGTTTGCGAGAGATCGACTTGGCAACCTTGGGGCTGTGGAATAGTTGGCCCATGATTTCATCTGGTACTTCCTGGTCACGCACCGGTGACGGAACATTCTCTGATTCCACGGGGGAGTGGTAGACATCTGCATTGATTTCATTGTTCAGATTATTTTGTGTGTCGCTTGTGGTTTTAGGTAGCTTCGCCCGGGGTAGACCCGATAGTTCAGGGCCGGACTCCCGGGAGGGCTGATAGTATACATCCTGTTGTTGACTGATATTCAATTGGCTTGGTCCATCACCTCCCACATGTTTCGCGGCAGTCGCAGGGATCTGGGATTCGGCCTGGCGTTGTAATTGCCTTGCTTCATCTGGGGTCGCACGTGAAGTGGTGTAACTCGTAGCCGTGGATTCGGAGGGAGAGGGTTCGTTGAATCGGTTTGCCAAAGCGGCAGCCGCTCGGGCAGTCATACATAGACCATCGGCTTGGTCTTTGAAACCTTTTGTGAGTGATGAAGTTCTTGTAAACAAATCTATCTGACGTTGACGCACGGCGAGGTGCTTTGTCGCGACAGATTTGGCGACATTGAAGAGTTGGATTGCGTCCAGAAGACGCTTGCCTGACATAGTACAGAACCCAAAGGAACTGAAGAATATTTTTTTTCTTTTTCTTTTTCTTTTTCTGTTTAACGCCTCGTTCCTATTTTTTCCGTAGTGGCCGGGATCAATGGAACTTGCATGATGAAATGGGAGATAAAAACGATCGGCCAACAAGTTCCGCGGCCGGTCGCCGAGACTTGGATTTCTGCCGCGGTTGACCGCTAGATCGGGCGACTCCGGATTTCTTATCGGCGAACTAAAAATGCGATAAAGTAATTATAGTAATTTATTCGATAGATAAGGATGTGGCGGAACTATTCATTCGCTCTTCTCTCTTCCCCGTAAATTCTATTTCCACTCTTACTTTTCTTCTCGACCTTCTTCAATCTCTCTCCCTCCCTCTCTCTCCCCCTTCCTGTCTCTTCTTTTTTATCATGTTCTCTCATAATAGATTGCCTTAATGACTGTGAAGACGCATGTTTCAGACCTAGAGAAAGAGATCTCCGATCTCGAGTATCGTTTACAAAATGCCAAAACCCGTCTAGCATTGGCTTCCGGCCAAGAGCCGACAGAAGATACATACTTGCCTCTACCGCAAGGTATGCAATGATCTGAATCATAGCCCATTCCTTGAGAACCATAGCTAATCTTCTCTGGTTTGTTTCCTTTTTTTTTGCCCGGCTTTTATAGATACTGTACCATTAGTTCCGACTCATGCACTTCTTCTACTATCAGACTCCGCTCTTCCCCTGGGGTCATTTGCCTACTCCAGCGGTCTGGAGTCATACTTGGCGCATAACAAGCCGCTTCCTCCACGAGTCTCCCCTGTCGCATCCTTTCATCGTTTCTTAAAACTGTCTATTGCCTCAATGGCAAGTACATCCATTCCATACGTCCTCGCCGCCTACCGATACCCGGATGATCTAGAAACGTTGGATAATGATATGGATGCCTCCACACCATGTGTAGTGGCGCAGCGAGCCAGTATCGCCCAAGGTAGGGCTTTGATTGGGGTCTGGGAACGCGCCTTTCGGGGCACGTATGCTTCCGGTCCATTTTTAACAGGGCCTGTGGCGGCCAGGGCGGTAAAAGCTATCGAGGCCTTCTCGGATGAATTGAAGTCGGGGGTGGATGATCCAGATTCATTGGGCCCCAAGGGTCACTTTGCGCCGTTGTGGGGCATTGTCTGTCTGGTGATGGGGATGGATGCCCGTCAGACAGCGTATGTGTTCATGTTGAACCATGCAAAGGCGGTGCTGAGTGCTGCCGTGCGAGCCTCGGTTATGGGCCCATACCAGGCACAGGCCGTGCTGGCCAGTCAGGGCTTACAGGACTTGATTACCGCTCGCATAGACCGAGAGTGGGATACACCGGTGGAGGATGCAGGCCAGATTGTACCACCATTAGATCTTTGGGTTGGGCGCCATGAACTTCTATACAGCAGAATATTTAATTCATAATGAACACGATTCTATACCAGCGTGCTGATCCTTCAAGCCACGTGATCGTCCACATGACTCCGTGCTGCTGCATTCTTCCTATTCTTCACCCATAACTTCCAAACTATTCCTACACCTCATACCGTGCTGTCCCACCCAGGTGCTACTCGAACACTGATGTGGGTATCCAAAAAAAAAAAAGTAATAGAAAGTATAAAAAGAAGGGAAAAAGAAAAAGAAAAAAAGAAAAGGCAGAACACCCCTATCTAATAGGGATGAAAGGTCAATGAAATCAATGGAACTGGATATGAACCCCGAAGACCAGACATTCGCCATCGACTGGCGGGTATGCAAAGGAAAATAGAAATAAGTCGAACGCCGACCCCTCTTGGAAAACCTATCCTGCTAAACCGCATAGCAAAACACCGCACCGTGACCTTTTCCATATTTCAGGGGACAAAAACGGAATTGGAAAGGTAGGAAACAAAATAACTGTAGGGAAAGGGTAAGGGGTAATAAAAAAGAGATAAAGGGGATAATAAGGGGAAACGGGAAGAATGAAACGAAGAGAAAGATACTATTGTACAGGAAAATGTGCGTGATTAGGCCAAGAACGAAGATCCTGAATCAAAGGGTAATGTGCATATAATCATTATTTCCGAATGATCGGTTGCAATTAGGGCACTTCCGAGATCGGGAAGTCAAACGCTCTTCCACGCATTCTTTACAGAACACATGGCCGCAAGTTTTAATCGCGGTATTCTTGAAATTTCTGCGGCACACGGTACACAGAGCTAACGACTATAGTAATAGAGTCAGTGGTCAAGTATTCGACAAGTAAAAACGGGGGTGGGCCTCACCCTTAGCATCTCGTATTCCGAAGACGAATTCCCTAAACTTTTGTTCTTCCAATTCTCCAGGCTTTTCTTAGTATCCGCAAGTGTTGCCTTTAGACCTTCGATCTCCGTCTCAGCTTGCCGGCAGGCGCTGGAGGTGCTCGCCAAAGTCGTATCCTTGGTAGTTGACAGCGTCTTCAATTCATTAATCTGACCCTTTAAGCCCTCTATGATGATGCCGTTTTCCGTTAGCTGTTGTTGCGTGGCGTGGTGCTTGTTGACCATCGAGTTCAACGCTTCCTTGGTCTCAGTCACCTGCTTTTCCATATTCGCTAGCAACGAGCGCGTCACAGCCTCGGAATCCTTCAATTGAGAGACAATATCCGAACTCTTGGCATTTTGCATTCTGAGCGTCCGCACCTCTAGGTCACGTGCCTCCTTGCTCTTCATGGCGGCGAAATATTTCTGATCGGCTTTGGATTTCTCTGCAGTCAGACGCACCACTTTGTCTTCCAAGGCACTGAAATCTGTCACTTTCTGGGAGGCCAAGGTCGAGTACTTTTTGCAAGCCGTTTGCATTGACGTCAACTCAGTATTCAACATAGCGAATTGTCGTTCAAGGTTCTGATATTTGGCACGCAACTCGTCGATTGGGAGTTCACCCGGTTCCGCTTCGGTGGCCTTTGCATTATCCACCTGTAGTCGTAACCGTTCCACTTCGGACTCGAGGGACTCAATCCGTGCATTTCTAGCATCCGCAAGTTCCTGGACCTTGAATGCAGATGTTTTCTCTTGCTCTTGAGCTGCCTTCCGCATCTGTTGATCGGCCAGTAATTCATCACGTGCATTTCGTATCCGCGCCAAATCTGTCTCCGCCCGCATCAATTGCGCTTCCTTCTCAGCGATAACATTTTGCGTTTCTTCGTCAATCTGATTGCGATATGCAGTTCGTTCCGATCGTAGCTTTACAGCTTCCTCACGTAATTGCACATTAGTCGCTTCCAGATGATTTATTCGTTTTACCACATCTTCATATTGAGATCGCAAGTGCTTGAACAGGTCCGTGTGTGCATAGTCGTCGTCAGTGAGTTTCGACCGCTTTGTCACAGTCAGTTTAAAAATACATTCAACGCCCATCAGATAGACTTCGGCCTTACCTTTATATTTAAATCCGTAACCTGACTAAGCAAACTCGCGTTTTCAGCTTCGAGCTTCCGTATTTGTTCCTTTTGTTTTTCCGATATAGCTGCCAACTTATTGTGTGCTTCTTCTAGTTCGGGGGGGCGCTCGGGACCCGGAGTGACCCCGTTTGAGGTTGACTGTTCTTCACGCTGCCCAGACGCACTATCGCCGCCAGCTCGCTGTGGCCCCAAAATATATTGTTTTTCTAATTTGGCGACGGTCAGGCTTCGTGCACGGTCCAGCTTCTTCTCCGCTACCATATACCGTAACGAAGCCTCTTCTAGGCTCTCTTCTAACTGCTGTTTGTCGGACAAAGCTTTCTCAAGTTCCGCAATGGTAGTCTTTTCTTCCGCCAATTTCTTAGCTAGCTGGCCTTGTAGTTCTGATACTTCAGGT
This sequence comes from Aspergillus avenaceus, assembly GCA_009193465.1. NCBI lineage: Eukaryota > Fungi > Ascomycota > Eurotiomycetes > Eurotiales > Aspergillaceae > Aspergillus > Aspergillus avenaceus. The sequence goes on from ML742306.1 coordinate 24,721, forward strand.
GAAACCTTTGGCGCATTAGCAGTGACGCGTGATATGATATCACGAATATCATTTGAACGTGACTTGAGATGTTTCTCGAACTTGTCCATATCATCGAACAACAAAGAGCTTTGAAAGGGGCCCCGTTCTCCTTTAGTATCATTCGGAGAGCCGAGGAGCAATTTTAATTCATCGATCAACTTTATCGACCTGTTAGGGAACATATTATTGAGTAAAATCAAGAGATTTACTAACCTGACTATACCACGTATCAATAACACGGAGGTGATCATTGTGGTGAGCGGCAGCCTTTGACATTTCTTTCAACTTGGCCTCGAGGGAGACCTTCTCCCGCTTGTACTCTTGCATCTGGCGCCATATTGCATCCTTCTGGAATCGCTAGGCAAGAAATACGGTGTTAGTATCGATACGGAGTAACCGTGAACACAGTGGGTGCTGCGCATGAATAACACGTGGATTCCCCCCTTGGGCCACATCGGAGCGGTATATCGACTTGTAAACTTACCTCCAAGTCATCTTTCCAAGGCATATCCGCATCTGGGTGAGGCTTGCTACCACCATTGATAGAAGTGGCTTGCTTCTTCAACGGTGGTGCCGAATCATTGTGATCAGACGTGGCAGCTCTCTTCCGGTCTTCCATCTTGACAAAACCGGACTCGGCAGATGCGACGGGGGATGCTTCGGCGGCCGGCATCAGTGGCTAAACGGGCATAAGGAAATTAAGGCCGTTACCACAGAGTAGCAACGATCCTAGAGAAGAGACCGCAGCAGTATCCGACCGTAAGAAAGGGGGTGACGTTAGCAGGAAGGAGGGATGAAAGTGGTTGAGATAAGCAAGATTGGTTTGGAATCCAGGAGGATTTTCCGCCTGCGAGTTAGCGCCGCCCTAGCACCACGTGATCACTGCCCACTTTCCCCAGGAGTTCAAGTCCGAACGGCGAGCATCTAGAACTTTTTTGTTCTGCTTGTCATCCTTTCTTTCTTTCTTTCTTTCCTTTCCACTTCTTTCAAGCCTTGACCTCTTATCCATCCCATCCTTTCTGGTTTTAATTGCTGGCTACCTCCCATTCATAACGTCATCTTCCATTTCCTTTTTATTTTTACCCTTTTAGCAATGCCACTCATTGCTCATCATGAAATCCTTTTCGAGTTCTGCAATTAGTAAGACTTCCTGCCCCGCAGTTATCTCCGTTTCACCATCGCGTGTTTACTCATCGCCTGTCGTATCTAGATAAGTCGGGGAGGAAGTTTGCTCCTAAAGCTCCTGTTCGACGCGCTGCTCCGGCTGCTGCACCACCTCCGAGAAGACCCAGTGTCGCATCACAGGTCTCCACTTCTCAAGTATCCGCTTCACAAACTCCCAAACCGCCGACGCAAACTGCGACCCCCGAACCAGCTCCTCCGACTTCGACAATCGAGTCTCCTGCCCCTCATGAGGCCCCCGCTATTGAATCATCCACTCCTCAAAATACAAGCGTTGCCCCGACGCCCCCGCCGACAGCTCCCTCGGTTGCTACTACGGTTACGGTCACTTCCACCTCGACAGCTACAGCTATTCCAGTTCCTCGTCCTAAGCGCACCCCTTCTTTCTCCGCACCTACTCCGGTGCAACTTCCTCCACGATCCCCTAAAGCGCCACCGACCGAGCCCACTCCCATACCGTCTATAGAATTAGCTCCTAACGAACAACCTGAGATTCGAGGCCCAGCACGAGAGTCTCACGAGTTCGAGACCCCGGTCACAAATGATCAATCTCTCCCCAACGTATCCTCGACGGAAACACGTCCTGCGAAGCGCCAAAAGACGGCAACGGGGCCTTCAACGATAGTACCGGAAGTCCAACAGCCCAAATTTGTGCCTCCGCTAGCCACTCCGCCTGCAACGCAGACCTCGACAAATGAAGAGACCACAGAGGGTCGAGATAGCACCGAGTCACAGCCTCCTGCGGATCAAACTCGGAAGACTACAAGGACAAGGAAAAGGAAAACATCGAAGGATGATAGTAGTGGGAATGCAGCTGACAAGCCAAGGCAGAGGAAGACTCGTGCTCGCAAAAAGCGAGAGCCGACTCCCGAGGGCGCTGAGGACATAGAGATCACTCCTGCCACCATCAAAATGTCGGAATTGTGCAAAGATCTGAGGACTGGCAAAATATCTAAGCGCGAAACTGAACTCCGCCAAATGGAGCTAGCCGAAATGGAGCGCAAACAGAAAGCGCAACAGGAAGGGGAAAACGCTGATCAGACACCTATCAAAAACAATGAAGATGCAAACACCCCAGCACCAAACACGGGCGATTTGGGTGATTCGAAAGCGCAGTCTGGACCAGTTATGAGGATTGTTAACGGAGAGATCGTGCTGGATGCGGCCTCGTTGGAAGTCGATCGTCATGCGGATGCAGCACGGAATGCGGGAGACTTGGAAGATGTTGTGGAAAACTCACTTACTCGGAAGGTCAATCAAGCTTCGTTCGGGAAGCGATCGAAGACGGAGTCGTGGGATGAAGACATGACGGATCTATTTTACCGAGGTTTGCGCATGTTTGGTACTGACTTTATGATGATCAGCAAATTGTTCCCGGGAAGATCCAGGCGTCAAATCAAGTTGAAGTTTAACAATGAAGAGCGTCGTGACCCGGGACGAATCAAGGATACGTTGTTGGGGCCACGAGAAATGATCGACATTACGACCTATTCAGAAATGACCAACACAGTCTATGACGATCCCAAGGTGATTCAGCAAGAACTGGATGATGAAAAGAAGCGGATTGAGGATCAGCACGCCAAAGAAAAGAAGGCTCAGGAGGATCTTGTCAATAACCCCGATGGTACCACTGGTGATGGTCAACTTGGCGATCAGGGTAAGGGCGACAATGCACCAGTCAAGAGCCGGCGCAACAACAAGAAGCGACTTGCGGGCATGGGAGGAAATGAAGAAATCCTGGGATCTATTGATGATTTTCCTTGAAGCGGTTATAGTGATATGAAGTTTGAAATGGATACTGGAAAATGACAGGCGTTTGTGGTGTTACCGATATGGACGCGGTTATCGTTTGTTCGGCTTTTATTGCCGTGCTTTTCTTTACTGGCATTCCATGCCTGGTTACCATATTCTCAGTTTATATCCCTTCAGCGGCCATGAATTAGGACTAAATTTCTTGTTTTAGCATGGTTTCAACAAACATTGCTAGAGTACATAACTTAAGGATCAGATACAACAATCAAATCATCTGTGACTCCTTGCTAGAGGGTTATCATCGTCGCCTTGTGGAGCCAAACCCTGTGCTTGTCGTCGGGGATGAAAGCTGAGGAGAACGAGAGCGTGAACTGCCTTCTCCGGGATCGTATGCATTATAATCCCGATTCCTGAAAGATGCCGTCCTCCGGTCAGTAGCAGGAGAGTTATAGCGATTACTTCTTCTTCCAAACTCATATCCTGCCGCAGCACCGCCCATGGCACCTGTCCAGAAGCCTGGTCTCCAACCTGAAGAGGCCGATCTAAACGAAGTGTTGCTATCCGCGCAGCTGCTATATGGTGGTGGAGGCCCAGGATAAGGGCCTCCTCCACCTCCGCCGCCGCCGCCGCCGCCTCCCCATCCCCATCCAACCCCACGGCCATTCGGCCCTCGTCTTGGGTCCCCCAGACCAAAGCACGCCCGCAACATCGGCCACAAAATCAAAAAAGCAACCGCAAGCATGAATCCAAAGAAGATCAGATCCCCGACCAAGGCTAGACCATTGCGCCATTTATTGTTTGACGTATACCCCGGCCAGGGATCGTCACGAACACGTCCAAATTTTCTCTCGCCAAGTTCAGTCAACAATAGTCGATATTCAACCCCACAACTGCCTTTGAGGACCCACTTGTCATCGGCATTCCGATAACCTTCGCACACCACGTCTGTCGAACCCAATTTGAGCTCTTGGGGTAGAGATGCGGTACAGGTCCATTGCACATCTTCTTCATCATAGTCGTAGCCTACGTTAGTGCATCGCATTACGTCGATAGTGTGCATATCACAGATTTTCTTTGAAGGGCCAATGCATGTCATCTGAGGGATGGGAGCCACACGACGAGAGCTTGTGAGACGATTTGCGTACAACGTTAACGTGTGAACTTTGGACAGCAGGATGGCATTTCTGCCTGGTGGATTATCTGGATGTCTGCCATCTGAGAGGATGGGAAAGGCAAGAAGAAAGAGAAACCCGACGAAGAGGGGCCGTAATGCGGCTGAGGGGTACATGATTGTGAGGTGTTGTTTTTTTCTGTGTTAATGACAAGTCGCTGTGGGAAATCCTCGCCAAAAGAAATGACGGAGATGTGGAGCTTTTTGTATACGTGGTATAGCTGTGTTGGTGGCGCTAAATCAGAAGGCAAAATGTTGTTTGACAGTTGTCAGTTTTAGGAGTGGTACCTGAAACCTTAACAAGATCTTTTCTTTGGGGGATCTGTTCTTTGAGGAAGCTCTATAAAGTCGTCAGGTTTTCTTTCTCTGAGATTTAATTTGTACAAACTTTTTAAAATGCCCTTTCCATCATTGTTGATTGTTGCAAACTACATAGGATTGATTTAGAGGAAGGTCTAGAAACCTTAAAGAAAACAGTTTGATTGATTTGACTAAGAACGGATTTACGGTACCATACCGTCATTTAGTTCCAAAGTTTATTTTTCTTAATTTTTTCTCTTTAAATCCCGCTTTACTTTTCCCCGAACTCTCTGATCTTAGGAAAACCATCTTAACTACACCCTTGTCTCCATTGAAACCCCCCTCCTTTACAATCACAATTCACTAATCGCTGTTTTAAAGTGATCAGTGATGAGTATTTAGTGAGGCCTACAATAGCTGAAAATGGCATTTCAGCATAGTGCGATTCCCTTTCATTCCCTCTCACTCTATCTCTATGAACCCGGCTAATGGAATAGATGGAACCTTACCCGTTCCGGTCCAATCGTCGTATGTCGATCCTCGGTTTGGTTGTGCTTTCGTGTTGTATATACAATTGACTGATAGAAGTTCGTACCTAGCTTATCCTTTACGCAAGGATTCCTCTTGGGGCAGCTGTCGGTGGTACTCTTGATCGGCGCTTTCATCAAGTTCTTCATTTTCGGAGAAGCACCTCCACCGCCCTCCCGCGGCCTTCGCGCATCTACGCATAGACGCTCCAACTCGATCGTCACGATAAACCCCAATGAAAACAGCTCTCGCTCATTGAGAGAAAAGCCTTCGACGTCGAATGTCTTGCGTCCGGTACCTTCTTCCTCCACCAACACTCGATCCATCCTACGGAAAACTTACTACAGTGCGATTCCCGCAAACCCTTCGTCCAAACATGGCCGTCAAAGGATTCACCATTCCTCCCATCAGCCGGAGTCCTTGGATTGGTTCAATGTGCTCATTGCACAAACCATTGCGCAGTACAGACAAACGGCGTACTTACTAAAAGACGACCCTACGTCCTCTATCCTCAGCTCGCTGAACGCAGCAATGAATAACCCAGAGAAGAAGCCCTCCTTCATAGACAAGATTAAAGTGACGGATATATCTTTGGGCGAAGAGTTTCCCATATTCAGCAACTGCCGGATCATTGCGGTGGACGACCCAAACTCAGACGGCGGAAGGCTCCAAGCGTTGATGGATGTCGACTTGAGTGACGACAACCTCTCGATTGCCGTTGAAACTTCCTTGATCTTAAACTACCCCAAACCCTACTCCGCTATCCTCCCTGTGGCTTTGTCGGTATCTGTCGTACGATTCTCGGGAACCCTGTGCATTTCGCTTGTCCCAGCCTCCACTCCTCCGTTGGATACCCCATCTCCCTCCCCTCCGCCTCCTACGGCAGAAGGAGCTACCAACGCACAGCCGCAGCCTCAAGGATCAGCAGATCTTGGTCAAGAGGAGTCTGCGCAAAAGACCAGCCCGAAAAGCAATGTCGCGTTTTCATTCCTTCCTGACTACCGGCTCGACCTGTCGGTGCGGTCCCTGATTGGCTCCCGCAGTAGACTGCAGGATGTACCTAAGGTCGCCCAATTAGTCGAGGCTCGGGTGCATGCATGGTTTGAGGAACGTGTGGTGGAGCCTCGCGTGCAAGTAGTGGGATTGCCCGATCTCTGGCCTCGCATGGGCCGCACAGGCGTACGTACAGGGGAGGACTCCGAGACCGGCTCTAATGCGGCATCTCGATCCGCAATGTCGGCTGACCTTGGAAATTCACTTCGAGGCGAAGAAGACCTTTCAGGGGAGCCTGAAGGTCTGAGGTTCCGGGGACCCAGTGCGCGACCACCGTTCGATAGTGCTTCCCGGACAAGCAGTTTTAATGTTGAAACAGGTGGATTTCGCAGTCACAGCATGGCCCGCGAGGGAAGCCGTGGTGGCATAAATGATGACTTTCAAATGCCTGGCACTTTGCCTGGAGGTGCGGCCGCTATCTAAAGGTTCGACTGTGCTGATGTATACTGACTTATATTTTCTTTCAAGAAGATCTTTTCGCGTAACGAGCCCTTGACGTATAGACGAGTCCCTGTTTCCCGTGTGCAATTACCCGCATAGCGCAGTCGATTACTTATCATGAATTTCATTGCTTTGGTATATACAAAATTCGGCCATCAACGTAGTTCATCCATCCCGACCACCACGAATGAATGAATAGATCACAGCGCAATCAAAATCACCTTTACACTTTTGTTCTAACCCCAAGAACCCCAAAAAGGCACCTAGTTCGCAGCAACAGCAGGATTAAGAGTTCCAAGGTATGTCTTCCGGTGAGGGTTGGTATCCACATCTTCGCTACGGTTCAAGGGCGTCCACTTGGGCTCTTCTTGGAAGAGACGCATGGCCTTAACATACTGCATATCATCAGCAACGGAATGAGCGATGTTGACTAAGGATGGGCAAATGACTTACGTTCTTCTCATCGGTTGTGAAGCGATGATAGATACCAGCAGGAAGGATAATCAAGTCATCCTTGCTGAGCTGAATTCGGATCCATTCATCTTCCTGGCCACGCACGTCAAAGTATCCTTCGCCGTCACGGATGTACCGGATTTCCTCATCCTCGTGGAGATGCTCAGCAAAGAACATCTTGACTTTGGACTCGTACACATCCCCCATAGTCTGTGGGGAAACGGTGACCTCATCGCGGTTCTTGTATCCGCGCTCCTCCGCCAGTGCATCCACGGACTTAATGTCAGGACAATAGCGGTAGAAAACACCAACGGATTTTAGGTATTCCTCAGTAACGGGACGACCGGAGTCGTGAGGTTCGCGCTGGTCGCCCTATAGCATCATCAGCTCACTGTCCCCTAGAGTTCATCGGAGAAATCGCAGCATACCGGCTTGTTGTCGTACCAGTAAGCCTTCATTGTGATGTATGTTCTTTTGTACTAGCTAAATCTCAGGATATTTACCAAAGAGGCAATATAAAGTGTGAGGAAGAAGGTAAAAGCAATGAGTAGGAAGGAAGAAGAGAAAAAAAAAAAAAACAGGAGCGCAAGCCAATGGTCCGCGGGGTTGAGAAAATCAAGCCCCGCAATTGGCTGCTGACGATTGCGCAACAATGGGGGGAAATGATTCTCACCGCCCTCGGAATTAACGGACATAGGTCTCTCTGCACGTGATATTTAATTAAGATTTTCTTGTTTCCGAGTATTGTTTCAGGACCGTAATTTTTGATGTTTTTTTTCTCTTTTGTTGTCAACAACCGAATTGCTTCAACCCATTTTCCTTCTCAATCATCAATGATGGCATTCCGGGCACGGTCTGTGGCTCTTCCGCGATGGGGCCACAGTGCTCGTTCCCAATTATCACGACCAACCCGTGGTTTAGCTACTGTTTCAGATGGTTCAAGGTATGTTTCCGCCTCATTAATCGTGCTTTCATGTTCGTGAGACCTGATGCCGTCGATATACAGACCCTATGATGTCGTTGTCATTGGAGGCGGACATGCGGGCTCAGAAGCCTGTGCTGCGGCCGCTCGATCGGGAGCTCGAACGGCGCTGATCACCCCTTCGCTTTCGAACATCGGTGTATGCTCCTGTAATCCGAGCTTTGGCGGTATTGGCAAGGGCACAATGCTTCGGGAAGTCGATGCGATGGACGGAGTCGCGGGGCGCACCATTGACAAAGCGGGTATCATGTTTCGTGTCCTCAACAGGTCCAAGGGTCCAGCAGTCTGGGGACCCCGCGCGCAGATCGACCGCGACTTGTACAAGACATACATGCGGGAAGAGCTCTCGACAACAGAAGGCTTAAGCATCGTGGAGGGAAAAGTGGCGGATATCGTGGTTTCCAAAGAAGGCGTGGAGGATGTGCCGGGTGCTCAAGGGAAGATTGTCGGGGTGAGACTCGAGTCGGGTGAGGTTATACCTACCAACCGGGTAGTCATTACAACGGGGACCTTCTTGGGCGGAGAAATTCACATCGGACTCACCGTGTTTCCATCGGGTCGCATGGGCGAAGCTGCTACTTTCGGACTGAGCAAGTCCCTCCGTGAAGCTGGGTTCCAGCTTGGTCGTCTGAAGACCGGTACTCCCCCCAGGCTGGACGCAAAGACGATTGACTTTGCCGCTCTCGAAGTCCAGAAAGGTGACTCTCCACCTCAACCATTCTCCTATCTCAACGATTCTGTTCAAGTTGGCGACGAAGGCCAGCTCAATTGCTGGATGACCCATACCAACGAGGCCTCTCATGAGGTCATCCGGGCCAACTTAGATAAATCCGTCCATATCCGTGAGACCGTGAAAGGACCGAGATACTGTCCTTCCCTCGAATCCAAAATCATCCGCTTTCACGATAAGCAGCGCCACCTGATTTGGCTGGAACCAGAGGGCTTCGCGCCCAACGATGTGATTTACCCCAATGGTATCTCCATGACCGTCCCCGAAGACGCCCAGTTCGCCATGCTGCGGACCGTTCGTGGGTTGGAGAACGTGCGCATGCTCCAGCCCGGCTACGGCGTAGAATACGACTACATCGACCCCCGCAACCTGTGGCCCACGCTCGAGACCAAGCTCATCAGCGGACTCTACCTCGCCGGCCAGATCAACGGAACAACCGGATACGAAGAAGCAACAGGCCAGGGCATCATCGCCGGCACCAACGCCGGCCTATCAGCACAAGGCCGGAAGCCACTCACGCTCACGCGCTCCGACGGCTTCATCGGCATCATGATCGACGACCTCATCACCAAGGGCGTATCCGAGCCCTATCGCATGTTCACCACACGCAGCGAATACCGCATTTCCACCAGATCCGACAACGCCGACCTCCGCCTAACACGAATGGCCCGTGAAGCCGGCATCGTCTCCGAAAAGCGCTGGCGCCACTTCACCGACACAGAAGGCCAGATGAAAGAGCTCACAGACCTCCTTGGCAACACCAAGATGTCCTCAAACGCCTGGACACGCAAGGGTTTCAAAGCACGCGTCGACACCTCCATCCGTTCGGCCCTCGACCTCCTCTGTCTCGACGACGTCCACGTCGACGCCTTAATCCCGCACATCGACTCCCCAACCGGCAAAGTCTACACGCCATCCTCATTCGCCCCCGAGATCCGCACCCGCGTAGCCATCGAACGCCGCTACGCCCCCTACGTCGCCCGCCAGGAATCATCCATCCGCAAGTTCCTCCAGGATGAAAGTCTCCTCCTGCCCCCGGATCTAGATTACGATCGAGTCCAAGGCATCAGCACCGAGGAGAAGGCGGCGCTCGAGCGCGTCCGTCCCGTCAGTGTAGGCATGGCCCGACGCATCGAGGGAGTCACGCCAGCCGGTGCATTACGTTTACTCGCTCATGTACGGAGAACGGCTCCTCCCGCCTCTGAGAATCTCGAAGAAACCCCCGACGATATATTAAACCAGACTCCTTGAGTTTATACTCTTTGATACCTTTTTTTTTTTTTTTTTTCC
>ML742307.1:0-34454 GCA_009193465.1 Aspergillus avenaceus
GCTCTTTTTTTTTTTTTTTTTTTTTTTTTTTTTTTTTTTTTTTTTTCTTTGACCCTCTTTATTTTCTTGGGGTACAACGATAAGACTGTTGCAACACTAAAACATCACTAAAAGGCAAGGTTCCCCAATCTGCAGCCTTAGATTGGCGGAAGATCCACGAAGGGAGGCGAGAGTTTCCTAGTGTTTGTGCTTCTCCGCTAAAAGATTTCGGTCGTGTGCCGTTTCTCTTAATTTAGGTTAATAACCGTTATCACCAAACTTTGAGAAAGAAAAAGAAAAAAAAAAAAAAACAATACAATAAAATACTCCGTAATCAATCAAGGATTCTGGAACGACAAATTGGTCAGATTTCGTTGGTTTGATCATGTTACTTACTGACTCGGAGTAGGTACAAAAGTATTTTATACTGTATGTGTGATTGACTTTAGGGTTAAGCCTTATTCTCCGAACCATGGTGGCTGATGTTCATTTACAGTTTCTATTTGCATACAATATCCACATTAGCTGCTTCACGCAATCGCTAAAGATCCGTGGAGTGGAGCGCTGAGTCCCGCTCTACGAAGGCAGTTGGCTGATTCCCGTCGCTCGACGAGTCGATTTTCCATTACTCTCGTGACAAAGTCGCTAATCTGTCAGAGAAGTTAGAACAAATCTTAGAAATGCTAAGCTCACGTACAGCTTGCTATTTATATCACCCATACAGGCGATGTCTAAGGGTCAGAGATCGGACATCTCCAGCATTCTGGAGGAACGCTGACTACCCCATGCTGTCATACTAACTAGACTGAACAGGTTAGTGTTATCAATAGGACGGAGGCAACGTGTGCTTTAGACCAATTCTGGTTTCCACATACGGAGCCCTCTTTTGTCAGCGGAACTCTGCATGACTCCCCGTAAAAGATAAGAGGCGAACTATACCAGGAGTAGATGGATATCTACTCCGTAGGTGTACCAGAAGGGAATCCACCTAGGATCCTCCAGCTCCGGTGAAACTTTCTTCGCATCAATTGAATGTCCTCAGTCTTTTAGAATCTGAACACCTGTGCAGCTACTAGCCAGGGCTTTTGTGCACCGGTGTCCAGCTGGCACACGGGGTAATGCTCTGAAGATAATAACCCAATGGCAATGACTGAAAGAACCGAAAAATTGCAAAGTCAGAGCTCAAGACCGTCCTTGAGGTAGCAGCCTCCACTTACACGACTGCCATTCGGATGGTGGTTACCGAGAACAATCCCGGTTTCCATACCGCTGGGGGTATAGTAGCTCCCCCAAGAAACGGTGCGTAGAAATCTGGTCTAACGTCATTAGTATTTTACCGTACTAAGGTCTATGCAAATACTTTTCTTCCCGTGGGGTCGAGTTTATCTTCAAATACCATGTCGAATGGCAGCACCCCAGAATCTAGGATAGTTCAAATGCACAAGGATATGGAGCTTGCATTGGAGATGCATGGTATAGAGTTTGGTCATATTATATTAATGCAACTATTGCTGCATTGGGGAAAATAACATGGATCCATGAGTTACCCTGGTCAGTTAGAACCTTTTGTATCTTTTAGTTCATATCGAGTGAACTGGAGTTTCTATCTAGGTAGGTGGTCCCGTCCCAGGCTAATCACAAGGAACTAAGGTTGTTAGATCCCTGTGTTCTGACTGGTTGATACGGATTGCTTGTACTTTAGAGCCTGTAGTAAGGTGTGTTACCTACTAAGCTCACGCCTATGTTAGACAGGTCAAAATCATTCTACCATGCCGAGACATGTATCAACCTGTAGGAATGCAGCGACAACAAAGCAATTGCCACTAGTGCAGATGCATGTTAATACTAACCGATGATATCCGCTGGGACATGCGAGAAATGCCTCTTCTTATTTTACTTTATTGATTTTAGTTAATCTTCCCCTGGACAAAGGAAAATGAACAGCAAACCCTATATTGTTGTTAATCACATAACAAGTTGAACCTAATATTTAAGGACCTTGTACCATTTTTCCCAAGCAACACCAGTTGAAAAGATGTAAGAGCCATGAAAGGGGTCATGCGACAAAGGATTTTTTTTAACAAACTATTTGTCACTGCAGTGTCACTGTAGTGTGCGTGTAATGATTTGCCGTGCAATAACCACGTATGCAGCTCAGGCACCGAGTGCCTGGGCATTATGTCCATAAAAAGTAAGCGTGTTTATTCTCCCCAGGGCTACTTCGTTGCGTTGTATCGGGGTTCGCCGAAAGCTTAGCTAAGTTATCACTCAGTCGAGGCTCGCGATGAGAGTTGAACTCTGATAACCTTGCATAGTGCCAAGGAAACCAATCTTTAGAACAAAGCCGACTTGATAACTGTTCAGCTGAGGTCAGGATGTCAGATTTTGGTTCTGTTTGTGAAAACAGATGTGCTGACGATGATCCGGGGCAATCCACCAATCGAGGTGGTTTTCATTATTGAGATATGAGATGACTAGCTTTTCAAAGTCATTGAAGAGACTCTGCCTAGGGTTTCATTGTTCCATGTTGCAAGGTCAATGCATTCGTTATGTTACATTTCACGGACTCCGGAGTGACCGAGACCTAGTTTACCGGTTTTGTGGGAAAATTTCCCTTAAATTAGAAGCTAAGTTGGGGTTGAATCTGTTTTGTCATAAATCCCGACAAAACAGCTTTGAATGGATGGATGGAGCCGGACTAAACGTTCAATCCTGATCCGGGAAAGTAAAGTTTAAATGGAAGTGTACTGCAAACAAACATGGCCCACCCTATCCCTTGATGCGGGGTAGCTTCCCCCCTGCCATTGACGATCCGTCTTTCCTTTAGATCAACCCTTTAGCTTCACTTTGAATTCAATAGATAGGCATTAGCCATGAGCGAAAATGATATCGACTGGGAATTAGAGGAAGGCGTCCCTCAGATTGACGATCCGTTTATTCAACAGTACCTGAAGGGCCGTACTTCTCTGATATTGGAAGAAAACAAGCAACGTTATGGTGGGTGCTCCAATCACAAATTTTATTAAGCTCATCGATAAACGGTCTAACTAACCCGGTGATCTAGATACAAATTTTCGCAAAGCTTTATCGCCGACGGCTACAAAAGCATGTGAGATTGTGTCTAGAATATGCGCCCGGGGTCTGACAACTGAAGGGTTGATCAAAGGTAATGGGACTCGCTCGGGTCATTATAACAGCTTGTCCCATTCGATAAGAGACCAGGTACAGGAGACAGATCTATGGAGAATTTTGCAGAGGATGCCAAAGGGTTCTTTGCTCCATGCCCACACGGAAAACATAGTCGATATCGACCATTTGATAGACCAAGCTTTCGCAACGACAGGCATCCACTTGTACGCTCCAAAGCCTTTGGTTGTTGAAGACGACCAAGAATGTTTTTATTTCCGGTATTTACTTCGAGAACAGAGCTCGGACAATGTGTCTACCTTATGGGAGGCCACTTATAAACCCTTGAGCTTGATCAGTTTACAGGAAGCGGCCTCATCGTTCCCCAAGGGTGGGGAAGCGGGGTTTCGGGACTGGCTTAAAAAGCGATTTACGGCTGTTCAAAGACAATCGAATCATCTAGACGATGATGGTATATGGGTTACTAACAGAAGCTCGCCTGCGCCTATTTATTCCCTGTTAAGCTATGAGCCCATTTTCCGCTCGTGTTTGAAACAAGCCTTTGCTCAACTGGCGGCTGACGGTATAAGTGACCTGGAACTGAGGCATGAGTTCACGATTAAATTTACACGGGAAGGCAGTAGTGCTGCCGAAGATGACTATTTCAAATGGTGCCGCGTATTTCAAGAGGAGCTCCAGCGATTTAGAACCATAGAAGGACATGATTCTTTTGGAGCACGGGTCATATGGACGGCCAGCCGCACTCTTTCCAATAAAGAAATGTCTGACAGTATGGTGGATTGCATCTTAGCGAAACAAGAATATCCGGGGATTATATGTGGATTCGATGTAGTGGGACACGGAGACCATTGCAGATCGCTTGTTGACCTCGTCCCCATCCTCTTCTGGTTTCGGAAGCAATGCGCGGAAGAAGGCACCAATATCCCTTTCCTCTTTCATGCCGGGGGGGGCTTAGGGGATGAGGAAGAAACTGGCCACGACCTATTCGATGCTATCTTGCTTGGCACTAGAAGAATAGGTGAAGGAAATTCCCTCTATAAGCATCCATTACTAGTTGAATTGGTTAAAGAGAAGAAAATTCTGGTCGAATGCTGCTCTTTCTCAAACAATGCCAGACCTACAAACTACATCCAGGGCCGTCCCCTTTCTGTCCTCTTATCGCGAGGTGTTCCTGTCTCTCTTTGCAGCGATCCACGAGGCATTGGTGAGCACGGACTCATTGGATTAACGGCAGAATTCTGGCAGGCACTTCAAGGTCCAGATAAACTGGATCTTCCAGGCCTTGCAATGATTGTTGAGAATTCAATCCGGTGGAGCTGCTATGAGGACCAGTCGGCCGCCGAATGGCTGTCTGATATGCGGGGGGGCATTTTGGGTAAAGGGCTGAAGGCCACTCGTTTACGAGAATGGTATACTAATTTTGAAAAGTTCTGTGAATGGGTAACTGTGGAGTTTGCAAACTTGGACACTGATGACTGAACAAAGTCTTTCTAGAAGGTATAGGTCATGCGGCGCTTACTGTACTTTATGTTATTAATCGCTCCCATATAATACAATAATACTAATCTATAACGTAGAGCGTTTGACAGCTCTTGGGTCGGATATTAAGCCTTGAAAACCACCTTAGGCATCCATGTCTGTTCATTCCACTTGATACCGCTTGTGTCTGCTCAGACACTGTATACTCTTTCATCTCGATAGGTCTTCGTCAATGATTGACATATTTGATGAATACTGAAGGCCCTACTACCTCTCTTGCTGCCAGTTGAACATGGTGAGCATCAAGATGAAGCTATGTGATGTCATTGGATGGCAAGGCTATGTTAGTCTCCAGGCTAGGTCATCCTTGCCATGTTTAAAAGGTAGTATGGCCAGACATTCTTCGCGGGAAGGAGATAGTTTTACAATATGTTTCCGTTGCACATATGATGTACTCTGGAGTTATTTACATAGAGTATGTTTGTAGAGAAGTACCCACAGTGGAGACTAGAGATAGACAACTTAGTAATAATACACTCTGCATTATCCAGTCACGTGAAGCCTGAAACGCTCATGCGGTGAAAGTCATTTTACGCGAACCAAATTTCGACAGTTTGAGGGAAATAAATAAATTAAATAAAAATACAGTTGGGATGCTTCACATGTAGTTTGGTGTAGATTATTGGGTAGTTTTACATCTGGTTCCCAACACCCGTGCGGGACGTGGGGTCTACTCTAGGGTCTAGAGGTGATCATTCAAAGTGTAGTCTCATTACAAACCCATATGATAACCAGTCTCTGACATCAGAGGTTAAAACAATTCATCACGCGTAGGACTATCTTGAATAGGCAGCTCCATCATTAGGTTGCCACGGTCCAGAAAGACATGACACAAAGGGATGAGCAGCTTAAGAGGATGACTTTCCTACCAAATATCCTTTCGGTTCCTTGAAAGGAAAGAAAGAAATTATCAGATAATAAGCACAAAATACATTCATAAATAGATAAATATATAAATAAAAGGAAAAGAAACAAAAGAAACAAAAATAACACCCAAGACATACATTGGTAAATGTATGGATGAGTTGTCAGGGTTGTTGTTTTACGTTTGAGGAAGGAAATTTACCCAAGAATGATTCGCTCCGCCTGACTTTTGCGGCGGTTGATCCGACCCTCATTATCGTTAGCGTTGGCTTTCCCCCCGAACGTCATTCTAATCGGCACTTACTCTAACCCTCCGCATCTGTCCCTTTGGGGGAGAAACTGCCCAAACTCGAGCCTTACAACTCATTCCGTCCACTTTTCTCCTCTTTTTCTCTTACTATGATACCCACCCGATGACATTTGTGATCTTTAAATGAGCCCCGGTCGGCTCGTCTTTTACCAAAATGGCCTACTTCTTGCCCTCGTTCTTTCAGAAGCGGTTACTCAGATATGCTTTGTCCCGTGTTGAACTCGTGGATACGGAGGCACTGGACCTCGACAGTTTAGGTATTCGTTGGGGGCAACGTAGTACCGTTGAGCTACGGGATATAGGTTTGAGGCTCGAGGTGAGTGAAACATGATCATCCCTGATAAGTCCCCGGCCCTAAATGCATTCACGCCTCGACGCCCATCACCTTTGTAGCTTCTGACATCTTCTTACCCTACATCAGAAATTAGCTACTCTTCTCCACCTTCCTCCATTTAGCCAGCTGCTCAGTGCTCGAGTTCGGTACTTGAAAATCACGGTTCCCGCGGATATCTATAGCAGCGGTATCGTTTGTGAAGCCAGCGGAATCGATGTACATCTCAGATTACCGTCAGAGACATCTCGCGACGATCATCATAATACATCAGACCAAACGCAACCGGACGTACATGACCACACTTCTCGAGATGAGCCGATTCTTCCTAACCCGACCAACCTTGCAGAGTCGTTTCTTCAAGCCGAGCCGCAAGAAGAAAAGGAAGAATTAAGGGCTGCCATTTCGTCACGATCTCAGGTCCTCCAACATACGTCAACACCCTCAAGTGATGATGAAGAGGAGCTTGGCCTGGGCAATGAAACCGTATCGCTGCCCAGTTTCGTGGCCGCATTCATAAAAGGGGTCGTGGACCGACTCCAGGTCCAGATCGATGACATTTCGATCCAGGTGGACGTGGAGACAAAGCAGGAGGGCTCGTCTAAGCGGCATCCAGAAGAAAAGCCAGATTTAATCACTGGGTTATTGAGTGTTGGTCAGGTCAGTGTAGGTGCAGTATCTACACCTGCCGGATCAGATGAAGCCACATCACAAGAGGGGAAGCGATTGCTTTCCCTATCCGATATCAACTTTGCGTTGATATCAGAGCCTATAGTATTCTCAAATTATTCTAGGTTTACCGCTCCCGTGTCTCCGTCTACTCCAGTACAACCCAGGTTGAGCCAACCTCCAAGTAGGGTGCCGTCACCGTCTCCCGAATCACCGTCTCCCGAAGCTTCACCAGAATCAAGCTCAGCTCTAGCCATGACAAGATCGACTATCTTTGAACCGCCGCAGGATGTTGTTTTGGCGGGAGTCAGGGAACGAGATGTGCCTGAAATGGAAGGATCTGTTTACACATACGACGGTCGCTTCTCCGATGCAGACACGGAGGGAGAGGACCGAAGCTATGGCTCACTTGGCGATTCCCGAGAACTTATGGATGATGACAAGCTATTGGATAATCCCGCATATCTCGATTCGGTTATTGATTCTCAATTTCAAGATGGTGATCCCGAGAGCCCAGATACTGCGCAACAACTAATACACTTCGAGCGAACGCCACGTCCTTCAAGTCCAGGGTCGTGCACCGCTGAGCCAACGGTTCAAGATGATCATTCCCAGGGGATCTTAGTACCCACCAGCGGGGGACAAGAAGTGGAAAGAGAAGGAAGCCCGAGACACAAGCATTTTCTGGAAGGCCCTGCCAGTGCTATCGAACCTCCTTCAACTGAACTATCGATAGAAGAGGCCCCTCAACTTCAGCATACGCAGCAGCTTCCTCTTCTGTGCGCACCACCTTCTGAATCTGATAGTGGAGACTCAGCGTCCGGAACTTACCAAAATGATGCGCTTTCGGAGTCTAGGCTGTTCTCTCACGAGGAAGCGCAGAGCATGTACATGAGTGCCATAAGCCAAGACTCGACGTCGCAGAGCTTCATGCCCAGTATGCCCGGTGCTTGGGATTCCCCAGAGTCCACAATTTCAAGGGATGAAGATACCTACGACAACCCTACAGCCCTTGACCACACGCGCGATGATGACGAGAGTGAATCAATCACAACGCCGAAGCTAACGGCTCAGACAACGGTGTCAGTCGAAGACCGTGAAAGGACAGCGTCTGAATCAATCGATAGAGAATCTGCCCGTTCCTCCCCGGGGTTAAACCGACTAACAGATGTGGCCAAAAAGTTCATCAGCGTCGATAAGATTTTAGTCTGGATTCCTTCGACAGACCACAATGGAATGGCATCTGCCAATCCGCCGTCTGAAGAAATACCAGGTGATGGTCTTCAAGATTCAACTGCACAGCTGCAAGAGTCTACAGCCTATGATGATTTGATGGCTTCCAGAGTTAACCCTTTCTCGGGTTCGCACAGTGACCCCACCGAACCATCTACTTCGCCTCGTCCAGAAAAGCAACCGGGTGTTGGCCCAAGTGGTATCAACAATGGCCCTGCAATAAATGTCGAAGTATTCTCGGCAGAAGTGCAGTTCGATATATCTATAGGGTGGCTGGTCACAAAGATTGGCCAGAGAATCCTCTGTGCGTTCAATGGAGGTGATGAGGAACCTCCTACTCAACAACATCCAAAGAATGATACACAAACACAGCAGGCGGTCAATTTGTCACTAGATAAATTCTCTATTAAGTTTGTTGAACATGTTCCAGGACATGCGTACCCCTTTGGAGAGTCCCGGCTACAGCCGCCTACATTCTTTGGTTTATTACGTGAGGACGTCCTTTTGCACACTACTGCGTCCGGGCTAAAAGCCCACTTCTCAACCGAGAATGGCAGAATGGATTTTCGTCTAGATGTTACCAAGTTTGCCCTTGGTTACGCGTCAGAAAATTTGATCACGTTCAGCGAGGATCTGAAGATGAGAGAGTCCACCAGAGATGTATCATCATCCATGCAGGGGGATATATCACTTTCCTTGAGCAAATCACTACAGTCTGCTAGGGTCCACATTAGCACTCTTCCTCTCCAGCTCAATCTCAACATACAGCGTTTGGAAGAAGTCGTGGGGTGGATGGGCGGTCTGAGCACTATCTTGGAGCTTGGAAACTCCATTTCATCTTCCTCGGGCCCAAAGACGCCAAAGAAAGATCCACCAAAGCGACCACGAGGCGTTCGCTTCGAATCCTCGCCCGAACCTGAAAAGGTTCCCGGGGGAAATTTGGTACCTTGGAAGGTAAATGCTCGACTTGGTGCCATTGCACTGGATGTTCTTGGCGAATCTCATTACCTCAAGCTGAGGACAACTGCGGTTAAAGTTGTTAGTAGGTTCGAAGGCATCGGAGTACAGATCGATAAAGCGAAGCTCAGCGGGCCGCTACCCCTTGATGATTCTCGGGCTGCGCCAGCAAAGATTAATATAAGCAGCATTCGTCTCGAATACTTGTATACTCCGAAAGAGGTTGATCTAGATCGTCTGTTGTCATTAATCACGCCATCCAAGGACAAATATGATGAAGATGACGACATCATGCTCGATACCCTTTTCCGACAGCGACGGCAGGGCTCAGTTCTTCGTACCACAATTGCGGGGGCCAAGATCACAGTTTCACAAATTTCCGAATTGGACTCGCTTACGCAACTAGGCGAAGAGTTAGGCCGACTTTCAAATGTTGCAAAGTATTTACCTCAAGATGATAGGCCTGGGATCCTGACTCTGAGTCTGATCCGCGACCTTGAAGCACACGTAAATGTGGGAGGGAAAGTCGGAGATATTACAGCACGTCTCAAAAACGCCGAAGCAGCTTACATCAGCATTCCCTCGCTCGTTGCTGCTCAGATTGGCTCGTCGATGGTTGTTAGAAACGATGTTGAGGAGCTTCTGGGAGAAGCTTTGCCAGCTAGTGCAGAAGATCAATCTCAACACCCAATGGTGATGGTCCGGTACATCGCAGATGAAATGGAACCTACCATCAAAATTAAGCTGCATAATCTGCGCGCAGAATATACCGTGCCAGCAGTCATTGCTTTTCTCGGCCTCAATGATAATTCAACAACGAGTGATGTTGCTGCTAATATTACGCAGTCGCTGTCTAATCTGGCCGAGTTGCAGCCCCCAAAGGATCCAGAACCGGCAGTTACAACAGAAAGCTCGAAGACACCGATGCGACCTACTAAACTAGCAGTGGCTCTGCGAGACTGTGTCCTGGGCCTCAATCCTCGTGGATCAGCGGCGAAAGGCCTCGTTGTTTTCACGAATGCCAATTTCTCAGGTACCATGCACAACGAAGATTTCTCTGAGGCCACACTGGATCTCCGCAAAGCCTCGGTTATGATCATCGATGACATGCAAAATGTAGGGAGCATAGATAACTTGCACCCCAGGAACCTGGATATTCCTCAGAGTAGTCAAGTGCAGTCCCTGATCGACATGGGCTTTGTCCCAGTTTCTTCAATCTCGTCGGCAACTGCCACCGTAAAGTTGATGCGTCTATGTGAGGACGGTACTAAGTCGTTAGATGTGGAGCTTAGGGATGACTTACTGATACTTGAGACGTGCGCCGATTCAACGCAAACTCTCATCAGCATAGTCAATGGGCTACAACCACCTACGCCCCCCAGTGTGGCCAAAAAGTATCGAACAGAGGTTCTCCCCATCCAAGATATGCTAGCGTCGTTCACTGGCGATGCCTACTCTCTAGACCTATCGGGTTCAGATGCGGGGGAGACATCCGATGTTAATAAGAATAATGCGGAATCGCCACAAGATAAACAGGGCCACATCGAAGATGAGATTGAATACGTAAGTGACTTCTACCCGGCAAAGCCTGTCTCGGAACACGGGTCCCTACATGAGGCAATGACAACCTCGGGGTCAAACGAATTGCTTGATAGTTTCCACTCGCAATATTATGTATCATCTAGTGTTTCCGACCTTGAATTCCGCGAAGATCATTTTGCACAGCAATCAGCTGTTGGCGGCACAGCACATAGGTGGGACTCCACTCAGAACACCTATGGCCTATCCGATGATTCCAAATTCCAGAAGAGTCCTCTAAGGATCAGGGTTCGTGATGCTCATGTAATTTGGAACCTCTTTGATGGTTACGATTGGCAGAGAACGAGGGATACAATATCGAAGGCCGTCAAAGATGTGGAAAAAAAGGCTACGGATAGACGTGCTAGGGCTAGTCGAGCCTCTCCCAGCTTTGAGGATGATGAAGAGTCGGTGATTGGTGATTGTCTGTTCAACTCGATATATATTGGTATACCAGCGAACAAGGATCCGCGAGACCTTCGTAATGATATCAATCGCAACATCGATGACCTAGTGAGCGAAACGGGCAGTTACGCAACTACAACTACAGTCACAGGGGCCACTGCACGACAAACGCAATCACCTTTCAGAAAGAAATTGCGGCTATCCCGAAGCAAGTACCACAAGATGACATTTGAGCTAAAAGGCATATGTGCAGACCTCGTTGTGTTCCCCCCCGACTCTGGCGAGACTCAAAGCTCTTTGGACGTTCGAGTCAACGACTTGGAAATTTTCGATCATGTGCCTACTTCTACCTGGAAAAAGTTCGCCACCTACATGCATGAAGTTGGCGAAAAGGAAAGTGGGACTAGCATGGCACATCTGGAGGTCTTAACCGTGAGACCGGTGCCCGAACTTGCCGCATCTGAAATTGTCTTAAAGGTACGTAGGAAGTAGCTACCTTGAGATGTAATTCAGGTAATACTGACCATTTCTAGGTTACCTTGCTTCCTCTCAGGCTGCATGTCGATCAAGACGCCCTCGATTTCTTGTGTCGATTCTTTGAGTTCCGAGATGATTCGGCACCAGCCCCCGGCCCTCCAGCGGACATCCCTTTCTTACAGAGAGTAGAAATCAATTCTGTCCCAGTTAGGCTTGATTTCAAGCCAAAGCGAGTCGATTATGCTGGCCTGAGGTCTGGCCGTACAACCGAGTTCATGAATTTCTTTGTTTTGGATGGAGCGGACATGGTCATGCGACACGTCATTATCTATGGAGTATCTGGGTTTGACAAACTTGGACAGACTCTGAATGACATATGGATGCCGGATATCAAGAGGAACCAGCTACCAGGAGTCCTTGCCGGCCTCGCTCCGATTAGATCGCTAGTCAATGTGGGGGGAGGTGTGAAAGACCTAGTAGTAGTCCCCATGCGCGAGTATCGCAAGGATGGCCGCATTGTCAGGAGTATCCAGAAGGGAGCACTGTCATTTGCTAAGACTACTTCCAACGAGCTGGTTAAGCTCGGCGCCAAGCTCGCGATCGGAACTCAGACAGTCCTACAGGGGGCAGAGGATTTGTTAACCTCGCCGAGTCCGCAGTTAACCAGCGCTGAGGAAGACCTACATGACGAAGAAGAGGCCAAGAAAATTTCTCTTTACGCCGATCAACCCGTTGGGGTGGTCCAGGGTCTTCGTGGGGCATTCAGGGGATTAGAACGCGACCTGCTCTTGACTCGCGATGCTATTGTTGCTGTTCCTGGAGAGGTGGTGGAGAGTGGCAGTGCTAAAGCTGCTGCAAGAGCCGTCTGGAAACGTGCCCCAACGGTCATTCTACGCCCGGCGATTGGAGTGTCCAAAGCCGTGGGTCAAACGCTGTTGGGGGCCGGGAACACGTTAGACCCCAGCAATCGACGCAAAATGGAGGATGTGAGTTATTTTTATCATTCTTGTTCCTTCCCGTGAGCATCCGCTGACGCTTATCTCACAGAAATATAAACGGCATTAGATTTTCCTTGGACTTCCGATCCACCACTTATGTTCGACAGGGTAATGTAACGCCTAAACGATCGACCCTTTCCCCTTTGACCAAAGTAATTATAATTTTGAACCCTTTTCTTGTTTGATATGGAAGAGGATGCTCGAACCGTAACCTGGTACATAACTGAGCAAACCGACAAACAGGCAGGTACCTGAGATCGTGTTGGCCGTTAGGACTCCGCGTATTGGCTCATGATAACGATATAACGATGATCTCTTGATTCCTAATGATTGATTATATCTTCATTCTGATTATCCTTTCTTTTTATTTTTACACGGAAGCATGGCTGGAGTTTGGCTCTAACATGTGTATTATTGATTTTTTTTTCTTTTCTTTTTTTTTTCTCATGGCTTGGTAATTCTCATTTTGTGGCTTTCATTGGTTTAGCAATAAGGTTCATGTCGGATGAAGCTGTTTCAAGTTTCCAGTTTCTGATTTGATGAGATGATTTCAGTGACTTAGGGACATGGAAAGATTGGTATACAAAAACGGATATTTTGCATTTTCATTTCAATGAATTAAATTATTCAGCCCATTCTTTCAGGCTATGATGGTTGGCCGCAAACACCAAATCTAGATTAGTATATAGATATATGAAATTCAGTAGAATGTGGCTCATCCCAGCAATGGAGAGCGCATGACAGCATCTCTTGTTACACTGCAATGTTGATCTGGACGGGAATGTATCGGAGTACATGGGGATTATATGCAATGTGGACCCCCTTACATCATGCCATGTTTTTTTCTTTTTCTTTTGGATTGATCTATTATTTATTTATTTATTTCATTGTAGTTAGATTAATTCTCCTCCATTTTTTTTATTCCTTTGTGGTCATGGAGTGTAATCTCCCCCTTCTTTCCCAGTGTGTATTTTCCCAGGTGATAATAGACAATTAACCAAGGGGGGGGGGTTTTGATCCATGGACAGGAACAAGGGGGCTTATGCACCGTCAGCCTTGCTGAAGGAATAAGACAAGACAGCCGAGAACAGAATCCAGAATACAGAATATTAATACATAATACATCAATAATATACGGAGTATTATGAAAAAGTAAAGAATAAAATAAAAGAAATGAAATGAAAATGATGGAAGAATTGAAGATGAAGAAACAAATATAGAAAATATTATAATAAATTAATAAATTAATATAAAATACAGTTTAAAATCTGGCAACGAATAGGAGTGGTTCCTTCCAAACAAGGCTTATGATTAGCTCATGAAAAGGTCGTAAACTGAAACAAAGATCTTCATGACCTGAACCACTTGATCGGCTCCCTTGGTCTAAGAAGCTCCAGACGTGACACATTGTCAACCCTTTGAGGCTGTATGTCTTCCACACATTTGAGAGCCACGTTAGCAATGCCCAACCAGAACCCATGAATGGTGATGACGATGCCTCAACTGAACTGGTCATGCTTTGGATGGTCATCATTGGACCGACCGGATGCACGTCAACTTGCTTTTGACTTGGCAATGTGACTTTTTATTTATTTTTTTAAGAAAAAAAAAACTTGAATCTGGATTGAATTTATTTTATTTTATTTTATTTTTTTTTTATTTTTTAATATTTCCCTGAGTGTGATTTTTCTGGAGCTTCTTATTTGGTTTCTAATATCTGACTCTTCTTTCTTCAGGTGGATTTTTTCCCCCCCACTCTCTCTCACTCTCTCTCTCTCTCTCCGGACTGTTTGAGGAAGAATTGTACTTTTTTCTTTTCTTCTTTTGTACTTTTTCTTTCCTTTTTCCTTTTTCCTTTTCTTTTGGTTTCCTTTTTTATAATTATTTTATTATTTATTTTTTTTCTCATTGTGGCAGATGGCGGTCTAGTCCCTTTACCATCAATAAATAGACTCACTTATCGGAGATTTCATCCAAGCCTTCTTTTACTATCCGGTCCGAAAGTGTATGAGAGCCGTTATTATCATCAAATTAAGTCTGGCCCTGAAAGGCTATGCCAAACTTTAGGGAATGCGCAGTCAGAGATCGGAGCATGCCGCCGTTCTCTTACTCTTCCTCGTTTATACAGGTCAATAAAGAGAATCCGACTATCGATTTTAGATGATGGCCCTTCCAGATTATAGTGTGAGGGATCCAAAGAGTGGTCCTGACTTTCTCCATCTTCACCGCAAAGACACCATGGCCCCAACCATGTCAGGACCTCTATCTCCATTTTCATCCTCACCATCTCATGGGATGAATCCTTTACAATCTACTCCCTCAGACACCATGGTCCCTGCAAGGAATCGGTCGTTACATGATCACCGCCAGTTCCTGTCTAGTTGCGACTCAGCTTCCGTCGATAGCCCGGACAGCAAGAAACTACTGAGACGAAAGAATGCTGCGCTTAATCTGAACCATCAGTCGCAGGTATTCTTCGATAACCACCTGGACTATCCACTGTCATTATCATCGCCGGCATCTAGTCCGCCGCCATTATCCCCGTCGTCCTCACCCAGTATTTTGAGTGAGCAGCAAGAAGGTCTGGATGGCTTCGTCCGTATGGGATATGATCGCCATATATCTCCAATAGACCCGTACTTACTTTCCGACTTAGCTCCAGAGACCCCTAGTCCGATAGATGCGAAATCAGAGCAGATCTATCTCAAAGCCAACCCACATAAGATCCTAGTAAGCTGCACCTCCCTTATCTCGGGAACTTGATTCGCTAACTCCCCCGGTTTTTGATACATGCAGGACACATTCCGATCTAGACTCGAAAAGTACCCGGATCCAGATCCCAGTCAACATGAAGACTTTAGCTCAGATCTCCCTGTGCCCGTCCGCAGACACACCAAAACATACTCCGACTCCATGCTCCTCAACGTCCAAAAGCCCACCACAACCCTCATCCACCACGGCACCTCCTTCGACATCCTTAACCCCCATGAATCTCTGCACTTTGCCCGCATCGTCTCATACATCGAAGACGTCGACAGCTACTCCACCGGTAACAACAGAGACTCCTACATCTCCACCATCACCGAGGACGCCATCATCATAGAAGAAGAACCGTGGTCCTACCCAAGCACTCCACCGTCCCAAAAGGCTCTTGAAGAAGAGTACCAGAAAGCCCGGCTCGACATCGGAGACGCTCAAGCCCATCACAGCCATCACCCAATGCCATCCATCTACGAGCTCCTCGACGAACCCGACCACCACCCTCCGACCCATCCGCACCACCAAAGGCCCGTCACCAGCCTATCCAATGAAAGCGAACTCGGTGAACCCGGCTCCCCAATCTGGGAAGACAATCACCTTCGCATGACGACTCCCCCAAACGACG
Source organism: Aspergillus avenaceus (assembly GCA_009193465.1). Taxonomy (NCBI): domain Eukaryota; kingdom Fungi; phylum Ascomycota; class Eurotiomycetes; order Eurotiales; family Aspergillaceae; genus Aspergillus; species Aspergillus avenaceus. The sequence continues at coordinate 15,873 of ML742307.1, forward strand.
CCCTCTGGCAATATGACATCGGCATGGACCACAGCAACAACACCCGATCATTCCTCCTCCCCGAGCCATCCAGCACCCCCAAAACCGAGATTCACATTCACCGCAAACTAACCCGAAAGTCCAACTCAAGTCGCAAGCGCAAAGGTCCCTTTCGAAAACTCTTCGGACTAGCGACGGCCCTGCGCAAGAAAAGTTTCTTTAAGAGCAAACAATCCAATTGATTCCGGGACTTGGCTTGAACAACCTTTTCCCTCTTCCCTCCTTTACTCCTGTGGTTTCATGTGATCGACTCTTATCGATACTTTGATGACATGATGACATGATCGATGCCGTGAGCGAGTTGTTCGGTTTTCGTCCCTTTTTATTCTATCATTTTTAAAAAATAATCCAGCTGGCAACTTCTGGAAAGTTATAGCTGGTTATTTACTATTCCTTTTTTTCCATCTTTTTTTTTTTAATAACTTGCCTTTCACTTCTTCCGTTTCGAATCTGATCTTACCTGATTCTGTCGGTTTGAAATAACCCCATTTATTTATCAAAGGTCGAGTTTATTTTTATATCTGATTGTGGGAATAGAATGTAGGATATATCCATTTCTGGTTCTTTTTGTTTTCATTGATATCGCGTTGTGCTTCGCCTCGCGTAATAATAAACAAAAAAGAAAAAGAAAACAGAAACATTGCACTGGAGCCCGTTACCGCCGGAAATCAAACCAATAATCACACAACCTGGGTATCTACTTTCAATATGTACAGACGTAAAAAGGACAAAGATAATGGACAGAAAAGGTAGGTCTGAACAAAATAGAAGAACGAAGAGAAGAGGGAAAAGAATTAAGGCAGAAAGATAAGCGAAGAAGAAAAGAAGAATCAAAGAGATAAAAAGAGAAAGATGTAGAAGAAAGATAATGTGAAAGAAGAAAAATCGAACCAGATGAGAAGATAAAACTATGAATCCCTCTCCACCATAGAAGCTAACGCGGCACTGACGAGACTCTTCCGTCTGAGACCCTGTTCACTCTTCTTCCTCAGGTCACGGGTCGAGGGGGTATGGTAACTTTTCTCGATCCGGGATGTCTGGACGGGGACTGAGGTGCTCATTCTCCGGCCTTTGGGGTCCAGAGAGGGTGATTCGGAGAGACTGGGTCCGAACTGGGGTCTGAAGCGGGACCGCTGGAGCGTGGCTGCTCTGCGACGGGGAGGGGACTTCTGGGGCGGGATAGAGCTGGGATGGCAGGCGTCTGCGTCGAGGGGGTTGATCTTTAGTCTCTCGTCCTCGCTCATGAGAGCACAGCGGAGGGCTTCGATCTCGGAGGCACTGCACTGCAGTCGGGAGATGTGCTGGCGCTGGGCGCGAACATTCCAACTATCATTGATGCCGGCGGTTGGGTCGAGGTCTGCGCACTGGGGGATGAAATCAGAGGGCGCGGACGTCGGGCTCAAGAACGGCGACTGCGGCTGTGGCGAGAGAGAAGGGGATGTGAGGGATGTGAGAGAGGACGAATCCAGGAACCCTTCGTCATCTTGATCTGTGTCCGGGGGGGTCAGGAAGTACCCTGGGAACTTGGCCGCCGGGTCGAGAGAGTGAGGTGATGTCGGGGAGGCCGGGCTGTCCAGCTGGGATTCATCGGTGGGGTTCTTGATCGTGTGCTCGTGCAGTTTCCTGGTGAGCGTTGAGATGGAGAGGCGCTTATGGTCGTCGTAGGCGGAGAGAGGGACAGAAGTGGGGGGTTGAGAGCGGAAGTAGGAAGATCGCGATCGAGGCAGAGAGATCAGATTCCGGTGTGTCGATCGAGGCGATGGACAGCGCGAAGACATCGGAGAGATCATGCTGCTATCACAATCGATCATGAGTTTATCGTCGCCCTCGAATGTCAAGCGGGGTGGTCTTGTCGACGACGGCGACGAGAAAGAGAAGTCCTCGAACATGGTGAATGCGGTTTTGCGCTGTCGGTCGATGATTCAATTTCGGCAACCAGATCAAGGTCAAGATCAAGAGATGGAATAGAAGACAAGAGAAGTGTTCTTTTTTTAAACGAGTGAAAGAGGGTGGCGAGTGGAGACTATTTTTTTCGTGGATTCCGGCGTCCAATTGTGGTAGCCTTACAATCTGATGGGAGGCCTGAGGCTATATCGAGAACCCACTCTGATGGGAAGGCATATGGTATATGTATGGTATCCCAGTGAAAGGATGATGGATATGCAAAGAACAAAACTCGCGTGGAATGGAATATATATAAAAAAAAGGGCTAACAAACTCCGGTGGCCATAGAAAAAAAAAAAAAAAAAAAAAAAAAAAAAAAAAAAAAAAAAAAAAAAAAAAAAAAAAAAAAAAAAAAAAAAAAAAAAAAAAAAAAGTAAAATAAAATAAAATAAAAATCCTTTTATGAATGGGTATTTTTGTCTGGTTGTCTCCCGAAGAGGAACCGAACCACTGGGGGGCAAATCGAACCGGATCAGTTCGTGGGGAATGATTGTTTTTAACGTTCCGCGGCGGAAAGACCGTTAATTGAGTTTCAATTGGCTGTCGAACCGCCACCGTTTAAGAGACATTGACCGGATTCGAAAGGATGGCGTTGACAACGGAATAAATACTAATAGTTCTCATGGTGTGGAGATTGAAAAACAAGAAGAAGGGGAGGAGACGCGTTGGAACGCGAATTTAAAAAGAAAAGAAAAGAATTCAGTAAAAAAGAAAAAGATGAGTCGGATTGCCCCCTATTCTCAGATCCTCTCAGGGGTTTTGTATCTGGTTTTCTTTTTATTTTATTTCCTTTTGATTAACTTGTACCAAACAAAGGGCCAGAACTTGTCCACGCGGGGCACGTGATCCACCCATTCCTTTCGGAGTCTTTCATCTTCAAAACTACAATTAATTATATTATCATTATTGCCATTCATTGGACAGAAACTCCATTCGAGGAATTCCGCCGTGAAAATGAAGGACAAAGAACAAGAACAAGAAAAAGAAATAAATAATTATCATAATTTACTAAATAAATAAAGATCCCTTCTCGGATCTCACAGCTTCATCCGAACGGATTTCCTGAAGTGAAACACTGATCTACTTTGGTCAAGAAGACCGTCATCTATCATTATTTTCACAGGAAGGCTGGAATATACGAGGTTTTATTTTATTTTATTTTATTTTTATTTTTATTTTTATTTTTATTTTTATTTTTTAGTTTTTAATTCTTTTTTCTTTTTTCTTTTCTTTTTCTTTTTTTTTTAAAGGACATTGTGATAGATCGATCCGATGAAGACCCGATTATGATTGAATTTATTGAACATTCAATTTTATTTTATTCTATGATGAACTGCCAAAAACCATGTCATAAGTGACAAAATAATCCAACAATTCCGGCAGAACCACGGAAATACGATGTAAAGAAAGAAAGATCGAGTAAGATTGAAGTGGTTACCGGTCCGGAAACGGCTGTACCACCGCTTAGTGGCGGAGCCTTAATTTCTTGTATCAGCGGAGGAATTACTCCAACTGTCTCCAACTCCAGACACTATCTACTAATCTATGCCCTAGTTATACAACTTACCTCCCCACAATCCCTAGGCACAGACTTCATCTCATCTTCGACATTTCCCTATCTGATCATTCTTCTTACTCATTACCAGAAAGAAACGAAAATTAAACAAATCATGGCTTCTCTCTTGAAACAACCGCTCAAGCTAGCTCTCGTGCAGTTGGCATCCGGTACAGTGGACTCGCCCCGCAAATAATCACGGAAACTATGCAGAACTAACCACCATTCTGGTCACAGGCGCCGACAAGGCCGTCAATCTGGCCCACGCTCGCACTAAAGTCCTGGAAGCTGCACAGGCCGGTGCCAAGCTCATTGTCCTCCCAGAATGTTTCAACTCGCCGTACGGGACCCAGTACTTCCCAAAGTACGCCGAGACACTCCTGCCTTCGCCTCCGACCCAAGACCAATCTCCGTCGTACCATGCGCTCTCGGCCATTGCCGCGGAGGCCAAGGCCTATCTGGTGGGAGGCAGTATCCCGGAGTTGGAGCCCACCTCGAAGAAATACTACAACACCTCTCTTGTTTTCTCTCCCACCGGCTCGTTAATCGGAACCCACCGCAAAGTGCATCTGTTTGACATTGACATCCCGGGAAAGATTCGATTCAAGGAGAGCGAGGTGCTGTCGCCCGGAGATCAGTTGACGGTGGTGGACCTGCCAGACTACGGAAAGATCGGTCTCGCTATTTGCTACGACATTCGATTCCCCGAGGCCGCTATGATCGCCGCTCGGAAGGGCGCTTTCGCCCTTATCTACCCCGGTGCTTTCAACATGACTACAGGTCCTTTGCACTGGTCTCTGCTGGCGCGTGCACGCGCCGTCGACAACCAGGTATATGTGGGCCTGTGTAGTCCGGCGCGCGATATGGAAGCGACGTACCACGCCTGGGGCCACAGTTTAGTCGCCAACCCCAGCGCCGAAGTCCTAGTGGAGGCGGAAGACAAAGAGGCCATCATCTATGCTGATTTGGACAACGACACCATTCAAGCCATAAGGAAGGGCATCCCGGTCTACACCCAGCGGCGGTTTGACCTGTACCCGGATGTAAGCGCCAAATAGGGTTTGTCCAGGTTCTGCTAGTTTTGTAACGAGATATGAATTTTAGTAAATGATTGTATGCTTAACTCTTTTCCGACTCAGTAGACAATCAGATACTAGTATAGTATGTATAATAATGGAATGCCATAGTCTTACCTTAGGTAGAAAACACTATACCTATTTCAGACATGGCCATTAATTCCTACAACACCACAACTCACCACATAAATCAACTAACTAGAAAATAACAAGCCCAAAGAAAATACTATATTATTCAAACCCCCAAGTCACAAAATAAATCAATACAAGGTAGAATACAAGTAGAAGTAAGTAACCACTCACGTGACACAAACCAACCAATCAGACCCGGTCAACCCGATAAGCGAGACACACTGAACAACGAAAGAACTTTTCCGAAAATCTTCAACCCACGACTCCGACCACTTCAGCCAAACGACAGCCGACCCAACGTCAACGCTATTCAGTGAGTGATAATATTTATTTAATTGCTGCGATTTAATTCTTGAATCCTGAATTCTTGAACTCTTGAATTTGATTCAAAAGAACGAGCTAATAAGGATTCAAAATAGAAATGTCCAACACCGTCCAGACCGGCAAGAAGCAGCGCTCGGCCATCGCCGATGTCGTCTCTCGCGAGTACACCATCAACATGCACAAGAGAGTACGTTGAACTATTTTCCGAATTGAGGCAACAAATCCTGCGAAAAAGCACAAAAGAAATAGCGATCAAGAGGCAATGGACGGAGAACTTGGATATTATATATTATATCTGTGTGGAGGAACAAATTGGTTCTTTCTATTCTCAGTTCTTCACTTTCTTTATCTCTGAAAACGAGACACGAAGCAATCGAAACAAGAAGAAGAAAAGGAAAGGAAGAAAAACCAAGAAGAATTAGTTTTATGAAGTCCACCTCTAAGGCCGCAAATCTTGTTTCCTCGCAGATTTGACCCAAAAAAAAAAAAAAAAAAAAAAAAAACACTTGATGGCATTCGGGCGGAAGACTAATTATCACTTCTTTGGTTTTTTTTTGTAGATGCACGGTGTTTCCTTCAAGAAGCGTGCTCCTCGTGCTATCAAGGAGATCCGCGCTTTCGCTGAGCGTGCTATGGTAAGTCTACTTTAATTCTCCTACCTTGTTCCTTCCTATCTTTTGAAGATAGGAAAAGGTATTCTTTGGAATGAAATAACTAACAATATGATATAGGGCACCAAGGACGTCCGCGTTGACCCCGCCCTGAACAAGAAGGTCTGGGAGGCCGGTGTCAAGGGCGTCCCTTACCGTCTCCGTGTCCGTATCTCCCGTAAGCGTAACGACGAGGAGAACGCCAAGGAGAAGCTCTACTCCATGGTCTACGCCGTCAACGTCAAGGACGTCAAGGGTCTTCACACCGCTGTCGTCGACGAGGAGTAAATTGGTTTTTATCTCTTCTCTTTGAAAATTTATTCTAGATATCCAAAAAGCGAAAATGGGAGTAACCTTTCTTTCTATTTTTGTCTTTTGTTTCTTTCTATGAATTGAAGAGGGATAATATCCTTTTTTCTTAGTGGTCCTGTACTTGGGTCGTCCTTGCTCGGTTTGAGTTGGAACATTTGAATTGAAAAAAAAAAAATCTTAAAATTTTGGTCCTCTAATTTATTCCCCTTTGGGAGTTGTAGTTCTTTGCTTTATTTTGAGTAAGATTGCTATGGTTACTAGAGTAATACAATATAAGTATGATAATAAAATATAAATACAACTTGACTCCACTCTACAACACGACTCCAAATATTCAAAACAATTCCATTCCCTTAACCCAAACGCTATGCTAGAATTCGCCTGGTTGGACAGACGACAATGCTCTCCGAGTATGCGGTTGCAACTGCAACATGCAAAATAGTTACACAAGTGCCTCGAAGAAAAAAAAAAAAAAAAAAAAAAAAAAAAAAAAAAAAAAAAAAAAAAAAAAAAAACCAAAAAAAAAAAAAAAAAAAAAAAAACAAGTAGAAAAACACCGGATGAAATGGAAGAAAGATCAAATCCGAAAAAGTAATAATGAGTAAAGTGCTAAGACAGCCCAGAAATCGTAAGGTCAAAAGTACAAAAGGGGGAGCGTATGCGCAGGGTCGAGCTCGATCGATAGACGTATTTCGAAGATTCCGATGATCAATTGCTTTTGATTAGAACAAGCGGATGCAAGAACGGGAAAAGAAAACAGCCATAATACATCACCGGTTACTATCAACCTGGAAAGAAGCATCACATATAGTGATCATGTGCACGCGATACCTGAATTGCTCATAGTATGTGAAATCAATCTTGTCACCTTAGGCCTTCGTCTCCTCCATCGCGGATCCAAGGCGTTCTGCCTCCTCCTTCTTAACCCGGAGGGCCCACTGCTCTGGAGGTCCCTCGGATTTGGGAACGAGGAACTGAATGCTAGTGCCACTGACAGTGTAGTTGATCGCCTTCATGAGAGACGCGTTCAAGATAACATTTCCACTGGGATCAGCTCTGAGGATCATACGGCCGCGGGAGGTAGTACGATCCTTCAAGATTCTAAGGAAACCAATACCCTGGCTCTGCCAGCTCCCGTCGGCGAGTTTCAGTCCGCGTGCCCTGGTTTCCATCACGACGTCTTCATTTTCCTCACCGGCCCGACTCTGGGCAAGGTTAACCTGAGGTAAGGCCTCTGCCGCCTCACCATCGCCAGATTCCTCCGCTCCCGTATCGGATGTGACACCCGGGGTAGAAGCACGACTAGCAGCAGCAGAGCTGAGAGCCGAGGAAGCTAGAACGGATGGTGGCTGGGATGGCCCGCCGAAGGTAAAACCAAGCGGCTGCTGCCCACTACCAGATGAGGGGGGCTTGGCAGGAGCTGCGCCAAAAAGCGTAGAGAACGGCTTGGAAGAATCGGCCGCAGCTGGTGCGGAGTCAGGTTTCGAAGTAGTGGAATCGGTTGCGAATTTGATGGGCGAGTTCATCTTCCACGTATTATCGTTACCTGCCTTCGGGGCGCTCGAGTTTGGAGCAAAAATGGACGGAGTGCCGGCAGCGGGGCTAGACGATGGGGATCCAAAGAGGTTGGCAAAGGGGTTCGGGGTCGCGGGCTTCGAGGTGGAAGCATCGCTATTCTCGTTATCTGACTTGGGGGTCGAAGCGAATGGGTTCGGGGTGCCCGGAGTGCTAAAGGGAGACGCGAATTTCGAATTATTGAGAAGGGAGGAGAACGGCTTCTGCTCTTCGTCATTTTGACGCTTGGGCTTGCCCGCGCCATCATACTCGACACGATCAAACAAGCTACGACCGCTGGCATTCGGACTGCTAGCGGGTTGCTCGCTAGCAGCCGACTTTGACTTGCTAAGGGCCTTTGTTAAGTCACCATCATCACTGCTCTCGTTGGCAGCGTTATCACTGGAACCTGCGTCAGGCTGGGTATCTGTTTTATTGTTTTCTTCTTCGCTTGTAGGCGCAAGAGAGGTGTCCTTTGACAAATCCTCCGGTTCTTCGCCAGCGGCAGAAGCCTCCTCGGTATCATCGGCCTCATCATTTTCCTCGGCATCCGAAGGCGTTGCAGACAGATGACCGAAAATGTTACTCGATTTAGCGGGAGATTGGGTCTTTTTATCAAAGACAGAGTTGCTGGTGCTCTCGGTGGCGTCAGAAACCTTCTCTGCATCCTTGTCCGGCACGCTGCTACTCTCATCTTCCTCTTCGAAGCTGAATCCTTTGCCGACAATAAACTTTGCCTGCTTGGTATTCTGAGAAGCATATGCTTCTTGCTTTTTGCGGCGTTCTTCGGCATCCCTGCGTTCCCATTCAGCCTCGTCTTCCTCCTCGGAATCAAAGTCTTCATCTTTGCGCTTAGCCTTCTCCTTTTCAGCATCTTTATCCGATTTAGCTTTAAACTGAGCAAAGAAATCTGTCGCGCCAGGATTGAACTTTGGCATTCCAGGGATAGGAGCCGGTGCAGGGTTGGAGACTTTATCTTCCGAAGGCTTCAACACGAATGGATTCGATGCCGTTGTGCTACTAGTAGAGGCAGTGAACATCGGCTTCGAGGCAGACGCGGGTTGGGAGAAAAGTGGCGTCGATGAGCTTGGCTCGGCCGCAGCTGGAGCTCCAAAAAGAGGTTTGGGAGGAGAGTTCTTAGGGGTGGTGGAAAACAAGGAAGGCTTGCTCGAGTCAGGGGTAGAAGGCCTAAACAAAGAAGTCGCAGGCTGAGGAGGATTGCCATTCGCTGACTCGCTACCAGCATTGGACTTCGACTTAGAGAAAGACTGCGCGAAAATGTTTGCCGTGGTAGAGTCTCCGTTTACACGCTTTGTGGGAGAAGCTGTGTTATCTTCATCGTCTTCAGTCAACCTCCGCTTAGTACTGGCCGGTGTAGGTTTGTCAGATTCAGACGTGGAGACAGAGCTTGTCGTCGTTGTGTTTTCTTTCGAGGCGACAGCGCCTCCACTGACACCGAAAGGCTTGACCTTCTTGGCAGAAGACTGACCCTCGGCAGAGAATCCTTCATCTTCAGCCTTGCGTTTTGGGACTCCAGTTGGTGCTCCAATCGTGTCACGCACACGTACATAGAACTGCACGAGAGTATCAAAGTCATCCCTAGCAGGATCAAGCTGACTAATCTCTCGCTTGAAGCTCTCGTTCAGCATGCGCACACGGTAAAGTATTTCACTTTCTTCTTTGCCGGACTTGTCAAGGTCAGAAGGCAGTTTGGGCGGTTGCACACTTTCAAAACCAGGAGTCTCTGCCGTTGCAGGTGAGCTCACTCCATTGGTCTTCAGGGGGCTCTGAGCAGGTGCCAGAGAGGTTGCAGCCGAGGGTTTGCTCTTGTTCCCTGCGGCAGAGCTCGAAAACAATGGCTGTGGTGTGAATAGACTTGGCGCTTTGGCCGCATCAACGCTTGGTGCCGGGGCCGAAAATAGCGAGGCGGTAGCAGCCGGCTTCTCTGGCTCATTGGTCTTTGTTCCCTCACTAGCTGTCTCAGACTTAGAACCGAAAAGACTACCAAATGGCGTAGAAGATGGCAGAGGTTTCTGCTCTGTGGCCGGCGTTTCTTCAGTAGCAGGCTTGGCTGGGGTGGCTGGCTTGGGTACAAAGAGACTGTTGAATGGGTTTTCGGCAGGCTTGGGCTTTTCTTGCTCGGTGGCAGACGCAGGCTTGGGTGCAAACAAGTTACCTGCAGACGGAGCCTGGAACAATCCAGTGGTTGGGGTGGAAGCAGGAGCAGGAGCAGAGCTCTCGCCCTTTGAGAACAACGATGTGCCACTGGTGGTGGATGCGGTGAATTGGAAGGCTGGCTTGGGCTGAGACTCCTCTAGTTTCTTTTCTTCTTTACCTTTCTCCATAGCGGGTGGGGCACCGAAAAGATTGGCCGTCTGGAAAGGATTCTGAGAAGGCGCGGCAGGCTTGGCAGAGGATGCGCCAAAGATCGAAGCAGAAGCAGTAGGTGCGGTTGCACTAGCCGTTGCCGGAGTGGGAGCAGGGGCTGAAACAGATGTGGACGCCGAGGCAGGTTGAGCAGTGGCGCCGAAGATTGACGAAGACGGGGTAGATTGCTCGGTTGGTTTCAGGCCAAAGAGGGGTTTAGGTGTCTCAGCAGGTTTGGAAGGAGAAGCACCGAACAAAGAACCAGTCTCAGGGCTGGCAGGGCTGGTGGAGGTTCCAAGACCAGGTTGCGAAGCACCGCCGAAAATAGACGGCTTTGACTGGGCATTGTTCTTTGCATCGGGAGACGTCTGCATCGAATCTCCAAACGCGGTCGATTGCCCGAATGGCGATGGCTTGCTAGAGGCAGACTGTCCAAAGATATTTGTCGAAGGGGTATTGCTAGGAGCGCTAGCCTGTCCAAAGATACCACCGGTACTGCTCGGAGCAGTGGTTCCAGATGATGCAGGCAATGCACTGGTTGTGTTGTTGCCAAAGAGGCCACCTGAGGCATTATTCGACTGTGAACCGGCTCCAAATAATCCTCCGGAAGGCAGAGGCTGCTGGGCCGGAGCTGAGCTACCAGCTGGTGGAACACTGAACATGTTGCCTTTGAAGCCGGAGAAGCTCCCTCCGTCGGATGACTGGCTCGGACCACCGGTACTCATGCTGGAGAAGGGGTTTGTTGATGATGTGGACCCGCCAAATGATGATGAGAAGCTGAAAGATGATGTACCGCTTCCAGCACCGAAAGAAAACGGCGTGGACCCGTTCTGGTTGGGTTGGCTAGGGTTTGGACCAGCTCCTGGGAAACTCTGAGATTGGCCAAATGAGAAGCCGTTTGAGATTGGCTGGGATGCGGACGGTTGTGATGAGACAGTATTGGGATCGAGTGAGCTGAAAGGCCTACCAAAAGACGCTGTTGTCGATCCTGGAGTAGCACTTGGCGCAGCACCTGAAGTAGCAGTGTTGGGACGACCCCGTCTTCGAACGTCTTTGATTCTATTCGGGTTGTTAGAGAGAGATGATGGGGGCTTGGAAGAAGAAGAAAGAAAGAGAGAAAGAGAGAAAAAGAGAAAGAAAGAAAAGACAGATGCGGGATACAGTACGTAAAGAGCGACAAACGCAATAAAGCTTAAAACAGAAGATGAATAAGGATATTCCACAATAGAGCAAGTGTAACACAATTAAAATCCAAGCTGTAGGCAAGTGCTTATATGAGACAGATCGCAAAAAAATCGGTCAATATTCACTCACCTTCTCTGCGCCATCTGCGCCGCGGTCGCCCGCTGCGGCTTCTCATCAGGTGTACTCGACATATTGAAGCTAAACAGATCCGTGTCTTTGTCCCCTTGAGGGCCCTGGGCCGATCTTTTAGACATTTACTCTGACGGATAAATGTCTTTATCAGACACTAAGTCGATAAAAATAACCAAAAGACTGCAACCCCCTTCTTATTTAAGACTTTTGCTTAGGACCCCTTTACTCGGATTTTCATCCACAATAAAGGGTTATCAATCGCGTCAAGCTTTGGGCAGGGTCTCTAACAGTCTATGTTTGATTGCACAGTCAATCCAGCGCTGGTTGTCACGACAACTTTTCGAAGCGACCGGCGCAGGAGTCCGATAAACGGGGGGGGGGAAGTTATTGGGGAGGGAGACAGTGCGAGAACCGCGGATAGCAGGATATATGTACTGTTGCGGTCTCAATTTAAGGTCAAGGTACTGGTAGTTGCAGTCCTCTTTCTTTAAATGACGCAAAAAAAATAATGGTGGATAGGAAAAGATTCGCGCGCAGGTAATGAGTCTTCGATATCGATCGCGAAGTGCGCGAGGCAACGGAGCGAAACGGGGGGAGATGGAGGAGAGAGGGTGGGAGAGCGAGTATTTAAAAGGCAGAGCAGTGAATAATTAAGGTGCCCTCATAGATATCAAAAAGGGGGATGCGCTTCTTTTTTGATATGCTCTGCCTTGGTGTGAATAGTCAGTGGCTCAAAAGAGCTTCGATTTGGTTTCCACTTTCAAAGAGTCTCTCGCGACTTACTTTTTTTTTTTTTTTTCTTACGAAAGTCTACCGTACCAAATCATCACGTGATACAATGCAAGGTAATGCTCTTGGCAATATGACAGTCAAGAGAAAATCACCCGAGAGGATGCAATTTCATGCAAGAAAATGGATGCAAATAGAAAGGATCTGAAGGTGGGAAATTTTGCATATAAGCACACCACAGCTAATTCCAATGCCGGGGTTGGAGAACAACCATAATATTTACTTGAACTTGATCATGTGTCTGTAATATTACAGCAGTTAACCCATTTCGAGAGGGGTGTGATAGGTAATATTACCAGGCATTTGGTATGCATCATACATCTTCTTCCCTAGTGGCAAAGCATTCAAACAACTGAACCCATGAATCATTGCGGATATAATATAGAATTTATTTTCATTTTTCAACAGTATTGAGTTAATATATTGCATAGCCACTGGTGAAGGGCTTATTCAATGTATGAATTGGCAATTTCAAGTTAACCTCGACAGCTGAAGCATGACATCAGCATTTTCAACATATATCTGTAGTAACAACTTGTTACTGCCACCTAGGCAGTTGGAAAATACAGTAGTAGACAAGTAGACAAGTAGACAAGTAGACAAGTAGACAAGTAGACAAGTAGACAAGTAGACAAGTAGACAAGTAGACAACATTGATAAAACTCACCCTTAGAATCAAGTAGGACAATCATAAAACAAAATGATGCGACATATCCTTATGTACCATGTATTTATTTATTTATTTATTTATTTTTTTTAATTTAATTTTAATTTTAAAGTCGAAACTCGCTGTAAGCGTATGTCCAGGCGTAAATCATGATGCATACCACAATTGCCGCTGACCTTGGACATTTACATGCCCTCCCAAGGAGAAAAGGTGAAAGTAACAAGTCGATCGATATGTGAGTGAATAATAGAGAGCAAGCAAAAAATTAAAAGAAAAATAGTACAAAACAGGGTATCTATAGCTTGGCCTTGCTCTGGGCCTTCTTCAGAACGGGCTCCATCTTAGTTGCCTTCATGATGTTACCCTTGATCTTGAGCTTGCCTCCCATGAACAGTCTCTGGGCGTTCGCCTTGCCGCTCACCAAGGAAGCGAAGTCAGCGTCGGAAAGGGAGAGGGTCACTGTTGAACACAAATTAGCCACGTTTTCTCTATTTATCTTTCAAATTAACAAGCCGAGAAATAGGGGAACGAACCGTCAGCCTTTTTACCCTGAGGGGCGGCACCCTTGCCCACAACACCCTGTTCTTTCAGATCGAGGTACCAGCTCTCTTCGTCGCCCTTGTCGTTCTTGAGGTTAAAAGCAACGATCGCCTTGGCCTTATCGACGGCATCCTTGCGCTCCGCGGCGTCACCCTGGAGAGTAGAGTTGATCACGTCGAAGGCGGCGGAAGAGGGGAAAGCGTCTAGATCAGGGGTCAGCTATGGAATTCGGTGAAAAGATGACTGCGCGAGAGTGATGTCAGACATACCGTTCTTGAGAGTCATGATGGTGGTAATTTGGTTAACTCGTAGGTTGGAAGGATCTAAGAATGACAGGGTATGTGGAAGTAAATCGAGGGAGACAAAGGAGAAGAGAGAAAAGAGAAGAGTAAAAGGTGTAAATATGGAGTAACTGGGGGTTTAAATCTAAGCTTCCCCGGAGTGTTCGGGGAACGGGGGCATGTGAATGGATGCTGGTCGCGGAAGCCGCCAAACCTGACATTTGGGCCGAGGCTGAATTGATGTAATTCTTGTCTGCTGAGATTTCTCCTGTGATTTCTTGATTTTCCATTTTTTTATATTTTTTTACAGGGCCAAGGCATTCATGTGGGGGAAGATCAATTTTTATTTATTTATTTCATTTTCCATTATATTTTTCTAAAAAAGGTGATACTTGAACCTGGTCCGAGTCCTCACATTTGGAAGTATATCCAGTGCTCCGCAATGCTACATAAAGGTTTAGCATAAGTGAATATAGAGTCCATTCTCACAAAGAACTGGAAAAAAAATATCATTAATCATAATAAAATAAAATAAATGGAATAGAAAATAATGAATGAATATAAATAAAAGCAGACTCAAACTAAAGCTGACAATTCACTTCAATCTTCAAAGTAAGGATTTCCGAAGTTCTCAATAATGTAGAAAAGTAAGTGGAAGATGATCAGCATTACTTATTGTGGTAAACAGCCCGAACCGAACAATATTTCCGGGTCAAATAAATAACAGTATCGTTGTCATGATCTTTCCGTCCCATATGAGAAATCAAACTTATAGTCATAGTAGATGAGGTAAAACATACAATCTTCTAAGCAAACACCAACTTGCAGTTTGCATAGTAACCCTTGCGTAGGCCTACCACACCATAGGTTTCATATGATCGGTATTGGTCGTCTGGTGATAGTAGTCACAACTCTTTTTTTTTTTTTTTTTTTACAGCAGTCTACGCGAAAATCACAAGACAGAGATGTCAGAAACAGTCTGATGCAAAACTACCTTGAATATTGACCTAACAGATCCTGTTTATACTAATCCTGGCGTCAAATCATGGTAAATCGAGCATTGAGTCTTTAATCCAACAACACAATTCCAGCTTAAAATGCGGTAGCAGCCTCAATAATTCAGCTGTCCATCAGGAAAACACAGAGAGGTAAACAAAAGAAATAAAAGAAGAAGAAAAAAGAAGGAAAAAGAAGAAAAGGATTAGCATGCCTTGGTAGGATGCGTGGGATAAAAGGGGGACATGGGGGTATCAACTACACGGCAGTGAATAAATGAAATACTAAACGCAAAAGTCCGCCAACGCCCTGCTGGAATATACGATAGGAATGAGCAAGGCTAATGAACTCCCTAGATTTTAAGGTTAGTCTCGAGTAGTAGTATACCATCAAAAGATAGACGATCGCGCGACTTACAAATAAGTAGGCGAGCTCACGAGTTCCAAGCCTGGAAACATTCTTCGAAGCTTTCTCGTCTAGGGCGCCTTCAATAAGCTCGCGCTTCTTATCCTGGAGTTCAAGTATCCGGTCTTCCACAGTGTTCTGCACCAATATCCGATGGATTTGGACCTCCCGCATTTGACCAATTCTATGGGCGCGGTCGATGGCCTGCTCTTCAATGTAGGGGTTCCAGAAAGGATCAAAGATAATGACCCGCGATGCGGCGACAAGATTCAAACCGGAGTTGCCTGCTTTTAAGGATACCAGCATGATCCTACAATCAGGATCGTCGGTGAAGTCTATCACTGCAGAGTTCCTATCCGCTGGTTTCATGCTTCCGTCATACCGCCGGTATCCCCAACCTCGCCGCATTATCGGGACCTCGAGCAAATCAAGCAGAGAAGTAAATTGACTGAAAATGATGGTTTTCTCACCCATTTCTCCACCCTGGACTTCATGGAGGATTTCCATGGCTTTTTCAATCTTAGCGCTAGGCACCCAAGTTTTCTCTAACCGACGGAGATACTTGCGCTTCGACGCCTGATTTTTCGACGCCTCCTTCTTAAGCTCAGCAAGCGTTTTCTTTGGCTTTGTCATTCTACCCTTTCCCTTGCGTTTCGACCTTCTAATGGAAGCCTCATCGTCATCGTCATGAGTGTCAAATTGAGAATTGCCACCATCATCACTATCATCGCTCCCCTCTTCCTCTTCCCCCCCTGCGGGATGAGTTGGGTTATTCTCCTCTTCCAGGCCTTCGGAGGATTCTGGATCATGGACCTTTTTGAAGGAGATGTGATCAGTGACCTTTTTGGGATCCACCTTACTACGGCATTCCGGACATTTAACCTCCACTGCACCGTCGTGGCCCTGTTGTACAGCTAGTGACGGATCAGATATCCTGGAAAAACATTCGGTACAGGTGCTGTGGCCACAGGGAAAGAAAATAACCGGATTCTCAACCGCATCGATACAGATGGGGCATTCCTTATCATCGTTGTTTCTCATTAGACGAACAATGACCTCCTGACTAAATGCTTTGGCATTCGCAATAAGATCTAGGTCATCTGTATTTGCATTGAGCTTAACGCTGAAATCGGTGATCAGATGGGGGTGACAGCAAGCCTGTCGCAATCGAAGAAGTAGCACTAGGATGTTGGAGTAATTGCGTCCAACAGTGCCTGACTCGAGGTATCTGTTGAACTGTAATTGGGTCCGGGCCTCGAGTGCAGTATACAACTCCTGTTCATCCTCACTAAAAACAGCGTGCACTTTTTCTGATATCCTCCGTGGTAGCTGCAAGATCGGTTTACCATCTATCTTGGATTCTTTAGTCCGTCGCAAAAGAACTGCCTTCAGGAGCACTTGGAGTTGCTGCATCGCTTTGCTTTGCGAACTAACACTGGCGCTCTTGAGCGGTCTGGTGAAATCGTGGTTGAATCGTTCCAAGTTGCTGTAAGGCTTGATGCGCAGAAACCTCAATAGCGAATGCAACTCCTCCACATTGTTCATCATGGGAGTCCCGCTCATACACCAGCGATAGATGGCATTGAGCCGGCAACAAGCGAGCGCGGCCTTTGTTTTACGATTCTTGATACACTGCGCTTCATCGATGATAACCCGGTACCACTTGCTGGACGGACCAAGGCATGGTAAAGAATCCAACATAACATCAGCCGCATTCTGTTCGTTTTTGGATTGTAGCTCGTCGTAGCGCTCTCTGCGCTTTAACTCGGATGATAAGGTTCCGAAAGTCGTGAGAACCACATCATGTTTTTTGAGATCCCCAAAGGTCACGGCCCGCTTGTCGCCATGTAGAACATACACCGAGAGCTGATGACGACCCGGCTTTAAGATCCTTGAAATCTCTCGCTTCCACTGTTGCATTAAAGCGACCGGGGCGATGATCAATGTTGACTTTCGCTCATTTTCGGTGGCAGGCCTAGATACCATAAGAGCGATGGCTTGTATGGTCTTCCCGAGACCCATGTCATCAGCGAGAATACCACCTTTTTGCTCCTTCTCTTCCATTGTCTTCATCCATGCTAAACCCAGCTTCTGGTGCTCCAGCAGGTTATATCGAAGTGCATCAGGAGTCCCTTCACGATTCTCGGAGGAAATGTCTGAATCAGGCCTGATGGTTTCGAGTAGCTGCTTGATCTCATTGTTAACATTTTTTGGATCTCCGTAGATATCCCACATGTCTGGACCATAAGCCATCGAGCTATCATATGATGGAAAAGATTTAGGTAACCTCTGCGGAATAGACTTGCCTGCATGGTCGAGCAACTGCTTCCCAGCATTAAGCCTCGCCATGGTATTGTGTAGGACATTTGGCCCGTATGCAAGATGTTGGCTTGGAATATACAAGGCTCTGGATCCCGGATGAGAGAATAGGCTGCTCGGATGAGAGGGCTGATAGGATACATTCTCCTTCCATCTGTAATGTGTATTACCGATGGGAGAGAGTGGCCTATGGGTAGGATCTATAAGACGGTACCAATCACTGGCTGAGATTTCCGAGATATCACTGTCGTCACTGTCCTGAAGGGCAGTCAGCGGAGGCAGCTGAGGTGCTAACCGACTTGATCCGGGTAATGAGGGTGCCTCAAATGGTGAATGGCGAATGCCCATAGACTGTGGAATCCCGAGAGAAGGCTGAGGAATATGGGGAAATCGAGACCCTCCAGGTATCTGATTCACCATAGGAGCTGGAGAACTGGGAAAGGGTAAAGACGATCCGGAGTAGTGGGTAGATGAGTTGCTTAGTGCTGAAGAGGGGCGAGGGGAGCCCTGGAAGCCCTCTAGCCTACGGGCAATTTCTTCATCGCGGCGCTCCTGCTCTTGGCGATTTTCCAGCCATTGTTCGGCTAACCTCTGTTCCTCTTGGAGCGCAAGTAGGGTCTCCTGGCTATCTAAGCCGAGGAGTTTATGAAGTTCATTAGGGTCCTCAGCAGAGTCACCCCCTAAGCTTTCTCTGGAGAGGCTATGAGACGATGAAGTCGAGGACACAGATGGCCTGTTGGGTGCAATCCGTTTATTGGGCACTTCCAGATCGTCGGTCCAATCTGACTCATCACTATCACTATCGTAGTTCCCTTGGTCATCGTCTCGCCGACGCTTTCGGGTAGACAGCGGTCCTAAGGACTGAGTAGATTCCATTTGCTTTGGTGATGGACGCGGAGGAGGAAACATGGTACCTGATTGACCCTCTTGAGAGTGTCTAAAAGAATTTACTGAGTAGGGGATCGAGTTTCCATCTAATTGCGCCCGGGAGATATCCGAACTCCTTGCATCGTGCTGGTATGAAGAGTGACTAGGTGGCGGGATCCTAGCATCCACGCCGCGTAGTTGCACCAGGCGCGTTTCTAGATCTCGGATGGTTTCTAGAATTTCTTCTCTTTCGGCGACTGCATCCGGTCGTTCCTCCTCTAAGCTTTGTAAAATCACTTGATGTAACTCAAGGTCTTCCAAGAGGTCCTCCGCCGACTCATTAATCGAGGAGGCCATGTTGAGATTAAGGTCGGCAAAAATATGGTCGCAGGCTTGCTGACCTTTGCCGCCCAAGGCGTTTTCTTTTTCTTTTTCTTTCTTTCTTTTT
>ML742308.1:0-34288 GCA_009193465.1 Aspergillus avenaceus
AAAAAAAAAAAAAGATAATAAAAAAGAAAGAAAAAGTGGAAGAAAATAGAAAACGAACATCAGGCCAGAGATGGCTGCCTGGTGAATGAGGCAGGATGATTGGAAGAAAAAAAAAAAAAAAAAAAGATAATAAAAAAGAAAGAAAAAGTGGAAGAAAATAGAAAACGAACATCAGGCCAGAGATGGCTGCCTGGTGAATGAGGCAGGATGATTGGAAGAATCACCGAAAAGTGGAACAGAAAAAATAAAAATAAAAATAAAACAGACCAGCTGGAATGATTGCCCACTTTCTTGATCCAGTCAGCCTTGTGTCAAAAAACTCTCCTCTCATGCATGGAACTAATCTCCGCCAGATTACACTTAAGTTGCCCGGTTATCCCACTTGCTTCTCCTTGATTTGTTCGGTGAGGGTTTTAGCCTATCTTTCTCTCGGCCCTACGACTCAAAAAAGGTAAAGAAGGACAGTATGGATCTGGGTCTGCTCTTCCTTTCCTATAGTCTGACTATTACACCGAGTATAATCCTCGACCAGTTCAGCTGAAAATCCCTGTCTGGAGACACTTCTTGGCCAAGTGCCAACCAACAAACAGGTCAACATTAAAAAAAAAAAAAGATAAAGATAAACATGCACAAGGGAGGAGGTTCCTAGCTCCAACGGTTTCATCTAGAGTGCATAATGATTCCCGTGAATCCTAAATGTAATCTGAATCAGCGGTCATCCGGTTTCTGTGGTTAGAGTGTGAACAGGGAAGAAAGTGAAGAACTCAGCCCGGTGATGATTGAAACCCCACTGATCGACTAAAGCTCGGTGTCGTCTGCCCTACGTGGATTGGAGAAATTAATCACTATGGAATGGAGCTAACCTTGCCCGACAGACTGGGTCCTGTCTATTATTCCCTCTCTTTCTCTCTCTCTCCCTTCATTTTATTTGTTTGAATTTTGGTAATTTTTTTTTCTTGTTTCCTTTTTAGCACCTCGTGCCCTAGTCGCGATACACGCTCTCGGGCAATGGGGAAAAGTCCCTTCCTTTGGGGATGGATGCCTTGCATCTGTCGGTGTTTGATTCCTTTTTAAAATAAAATAAAATATAATAAAAATAAAAATAAAAATAAACATGACAGGAATCTTCATTCTGTCCGAAATCCTTCCTTTGTTCATGTCTTAATTGACATCCACGACGGTCTGGTCGCCTAAAGAGCATTATCTATAAATGTCTTGGAGTTTGAATGTCTCCTTCCTACTTCAGCAATCTTTCACCAAACATTCTAACATTCTCTTGTCTTCTTTTTTGGATTCTTTGTTTACTTTTCTTCTTTCCTTCTTCTTCTTCTTCTCTCTCCCCCTTTTTACTGAACACCCTCTACTCTTCCACCCTTTCATTGACGGGAAGTTATTATATTCACCCCTAACGCTGGACGCTACAATTTCCTCTAAATCCCTCTTTTCACACTTCGAACCCTCGCAATGTGTTACCAAGTGGTAGAGCGATTCTCCGTCTGTGGCTGTCTGTACTTCCAACACGCGGTGGATCCGTGTGAAGCATACGGTCAACGAGGCCATGTAGTGCAGGAAAAGGTCGTGCTGGTCGGATATACCTGCGACAAACACTCTGCACGACGGGCTGGGAACGTACCCAGAAGCAACAATTGGTCTGATTCCAGTTACTCGAGCAAAGACTTTTGAGAGATTTCGAATGTCCAAATTCCCATGAACAAGTATCATAGGGAATCAATCGGCTACATCCATTTTATCTATCGATTCCGGTCATGAGATTACGAACGCAATGACGAACGCCGGCGTCTTCGATTCGTTTTTGAGTTCAGCGATTTCCTCACCATAGATGGGGGACAGGATGTATACTGAGTATACGCGCATGGACGGAGTTTTTTCTTCTTCTTTTTTTTTATCACGTTCATTCCATAGCTTAATATTGTATGTACTGCAGGCAGACATAACCGTTTTCTACTCAACCACTTGATCATCTTAAGAACCTTTCTTTAAAGAACTAGAAGAGAGAGAAAGATCTACCGCGTAATAACTCTCTCCAAAAAGTCGAATCCCATTCTCTGCAATTCCCACGTCCTCGACCCAACCTGCATGCCCATCGCAAACGTATGATCCTCCCCAGGCACCTCAACAAACTCACACTCAACCCCATACCCCCTTAAAACCCTCAGTAACTCATAACTCAAAAACACGGGTACCTTCGAATCCTCCGCCCCATGCACCACACAAGTCGGGGGAAAGCCCTCCCGAACACGATGCACAGGATCAATGTCCCTAACATCTCCACCAGGGAAGCACGCATCCAGGACCCGGCCGTTCGCAATCTGTGTCAGGGCAAAAGCATCGCGGGGCCGCGAGAAATCCGGGCCCGAGGACCGTCCACTCTCCATCTGGCCTTCGAGGGAGATCGAACTATCCGTTGGAACGGGATGCTCGTCGTAGACTTTCTTGAGAAATTGCTCCGGGAACTGGGGAATGCTGGAGAGCATCTTGGGAAGCGGAGATCTCCAGAATGGATGGGTGAAGTGTACTGCGCCGTAGAAGTTGAGGATGGCACGGGGAGGTCGGATTGTGTCGTAGCCCTTTTTTTATATTAATATTGGTATTTACTCCATTTAAGTCTTAATTTTTTGCCCTTCCTTTATTCATATCTAGAACAAAAGAAACAGGACAGATAAAGTATAATAAGGAAGGGAACATACCAATGCCAACGCCAGAAACCCTCCGCTACTCGTCCCAAACGCCATGACTTTCTCAGAGTCAACACCGTACTCGCCCTTGCCTTCTTGGCGCAGAAACTCTTCCAGAGAGTCATACACCCAGGCCAGAAGATCCCGGCAGTCTTCAACGGGTCCATTGAGGATGTTCACGCCCGGACAGAGCCTATGGTTCGGGACCACGACGATCCAGCCCCGGGCTAGACAGTCGTCGATCTGAGGCATTGATACCATGCCCGAGTGGCCGAGCATGAAGGCGCCGCCATGGATGTTTATCACTTTTTTTATTAGTAACTTTATTGTATCTTATTCTGTTTTGCTTTTGGGATTGGATGGTGAATAGTGAAGGGTAAACATACAAACGGGGTATTTCTTGTGAGTTAAGCCATTGGGATTAGGGAGGTAAATATCTGTGGTTATTTTAGAGGAAAGTTTCTCTTTATAAACTGTTGTTAGAGGGGAGGGTGGCATTGTTTCCTTTCATGGGTTTCTTCTCTATTACTTTCTGGGGTAAGTTATTGTTGTTGTATGGTTGGTGTGGGGTTTTTTTTTTTTTTTTTTTTTTTTTTTTTTTTTTTTTTTTTTTTTTTTTTTTTTTTTTTTTTTTTTTTACTTTTTGTCCGGGATATCCGACGGGTCATCCGGTTAAGTGGATATCTGGGGTTTATACCACGAAGTATTAGTATGGGATATACTACCTATGAGTAGTACTGTACCACTTAATTCTGGTGGTTATCGAGAGAGGAAAAAAAGTATAACAAACAAGTTTTTTTTTTGGTTTTTTTTCTTTATTTTAAGTATATAACACATTCAACATGAACATGAACATGAACATGAACATGAATCATCACTCATTTGGCACGACGAACCTGGTTAGGGAACGTCTCCATCATCATCATTCATTGGCGTTCTGCCGGGCTGGTCTGGTGTGGCGTAGACACAGGGCAGTATTATCATTTCATTCCTCCTCTTTTTCTTCCTCTGCTCAACACCTTTCTCTTCCCCGTACATCCCCGGTCTTCTCATCCCCAACCTCTTCGGGGTGATTCCGGACTCGTAGCGCTGCTGCTACCGGCCCTTTTCCTCTCCTTCTTTCTCTCTTTCATCTTCCTCTTCTTTTTTTTTTTAGATTTATAATTTAAGTATAAAATACTATCCTCGGTTCTCTTAAGGAACCACTGTTAGGGTGTCATGGTATGACTTGTAGCATGGCACGTAGGCACAAGCTCATTGCTCGACGGAGGGGTTTCAAACTCTCCAAAGGCTGGAATGACTAAAACGAAGATCAAGTACTCCAGACAAGAAGATCTACCGGCGGACAACAATACCCTGGCGACGAACACCGCGGCGGGCCCGGCGGTACTCCTCATCGCTGTCGGACTCGGAGCAGCTAGCCTCGGACGACTCGGTGACGTAGCCGCAGCGGCTACCACCGCAGTCGAGCTTGACGCGGTCACCCTTGCGAGTGATGCCGTAGCGTTCGCAACGGCAGACACTGGAGGGATCACTCATGGAAGACAGGGAGGAAGGCGAAGTGCTGCCGTCGGAGCGGGAAGACCGCGAAGACAGAGATGAGCCGACAGAGCTGGGCGGGCTGTTGGAGAGAGAGTACTCGTCCGACATGCGGGAGCCGGCAAAGCGCCTGGTGAGGTCCTCCATGGTGGGAGCGAAGTCGCTCTCACGGATTTGACGGGAGGCGTAGGGCTTGGAAGGCTTGGGGTGGTGGATCTTGGATGGAGACGGGGCACGTCCCTTGACAACCTCGCTGGAGCCTAACCTGGACTTGGGGGCAGATGTGCTTGGCTTCTTGCTGCCACCGGGAACATCGAGGATGTTCAACTTGCGGCCGGTGGTGGGCTCAACGGTGTACTCCACGGCGGGATCATGAGAGACGTGGTAGCCATCCATGATATACTGGGGGAAGGAACGTCAGTACTAATGCATTTGACAGACATATCTCGAGGTTAGGACTCACGTAATACCAGTAGCGGCCGCCAAGCTTCAGCATGGAGGTCTGGAAGCGGAACTTGCCAACCCATGAGCCGGGCTTGCCATCATCCCGGGACAAGGGGATTTGACGGGAGTAGTTGTCCCAGGAGCCAACTAGGTGGACAGTCTTGACATTGGACGAAGTCCGAAGAGTGAACTTGAGCTGCACAGCGGACATTGTGAATGATTGACGAGGTTAGACTAAGAATTAGATTATATTCAAAAAAAAAAAAAAAAAAGTGTATTGATCGAGTCGAAGCAGGAGACGAGGACACTCTTCCACTGTATTATGTAGAAGATGAAAGACCTGAGTTGAAAGACTACCAGAGCCGATTCAATCAAGTCTGTTGGAGTTGTTGGTTGGTTGGTTGACTGCGGTATCCAACAGCAATGCCCGGGGAACCAGTCCACGACACGATAGAATTAAAATGATAGTAAAGTATGATGAAAAGAAAGCCTCGGCGACAAAAAGTCTAACAAGGCTGAGCAAGGAATTGATGAGCTGGTGAATGGAGACGTCGACCGGCGACGAATTAACTGTCCAAATGAAAAACTGGGGATAATACCAAGAGCACAGCTCTGTGGATGAGTATGATTTTGAGGGGGGTTTTGGAAAAGATTATTAGGGTATATAGTAATGAAAAACAACCTAATGCAACCAGTGCACAGGTACAAAAGAGCAAAAAAAGGAAAAGGAAGAAAACTAAGGACAGCCCCAAACAAGACCAGTCTTGCTGAAGAAGAGAAAAGGAAGAGAAACGGCGCAAGGCTCCCTGGGCGGATGCGGCATCTTTAAGGGATTCGAAATAAGCCTCCTCGTGAGAGAGATTCTATTCTAGGAAATGTTTCTCAGTCTCCATCAATATTTCGTTCTGCAGATGTCACTCACCCAATTGCTGTGAGAAGGACTCCATCCGGCGGGTAATGATTAGGGTTCATTGGACAATAGCTTTTCCTCTTGCATCCTGGTTGAACCAACCACCATCTTTCACATCCTTAGCGTCTGTATGTCAGTAAGTTCATCACATCGCTTTTACTCTCATCACTGACCCCAGCGGCGGTTAATCAATGCTGATTGATTCGTTTCTTGCAGGATCGTGGGATAAGGTTTACCGGAAAATTATTCTTTCTACGAGGGGTCATTCTTGTCCCTCTTTCTGTGTCTCTTCCCCCGCTCCTATATCCAAAAATAAAGAAAGAAATGAAAGAGAAAAAAGGTGTGTGTGTGTGTGTGTGTGTGTGAAAAAGTCCTCTAATTTTTTTGTTTATTCCGGTAAGACGAAAGAAAAGAGTTAACAAAAAAAGTGTCAAAGAAAAAGAAAAAGATATATGTTCGCTACTCCAGAATCATCCTCCAATTGTCAAAATTTTGAAAAACAATCAAATGAAAGTTAAGTGGAAGTTACCAAAAAAAAAAAAAGATAAAAAATAAAAACCATTATAAACATCCCTCAAATCCATTGATACGCCGGAATAATGCCAAATCAATCTGTTTTCTCAATGGGTTTCAAACACAGACAAGCTTGCGATGAGAATGATTAGAAATGTAGAAACACCGCGTAAAACAAAGAAAGTAACCAGATCGTAATAGAGGGGGGAAAGGAAAAAAGGAAAAAAGGAATAAAAATAAAAATAAAAATAAAAAAGAATATTGTGTACAATGGCAAGTTCCTCGTAACCAGAACCTTTCCCCTCTTCACCGCACGGACACACCGGAGCGATTGGTAAACATGCGGGCGGCAATGTTCATCGAGGCCAGCTCTTGGAACAGAAGCTTGGCCGCATATGGAATGTGCACTTGCGAAATTCGGTGCTTGTTGTTGCACAGTCGACATTCAAACAGTCCCTTCTTCAGTTTACTGCCATGTGTTAGCTCAATCGTCTTCTTTCTGGTTAGTCAAGGTTTACTTACGCAACTGGAGTCATCAATCCGCAGTCATCGCAGATGTGGACACGGAACGGGTCCGACACGTCAAATAGACGTTCCTTCAGGAAAGCACTGGCTCCGTGCGCAATCATACAATCACGTTCCATCTCTCCGAAACGGAGACCACCGTCACGAGCACGACCTTCCACGGGTTGTCTGGTTAGGATCTGCGTGGGTCCACGGGCACGGGCGTGGATCTTATCATCCACCATATGGCGCAGACGCTGATAGTACGTCGGTCCCAAGAACACCTGTGCCACCATCTTACGCCCAGTGTGACCATTGTACATCACCTCGAATCCACGGGACTGATAGCCGTGTTCGCGAAGCAGACGAGAGACGGAATCGACGGTGACATCGGTAAACGGTGTGGCATCACCCTCGAATCCACGCAGAGCCGACACCTTGCTCAACTGACACTCGATCAAGTGAGCAATTGTCATACGAGATGGAATGGCGTGCGGGTTAATGATTAAATCGGGCGACACACCCTCCCGAGTGAACGGCATGTCTTCTTGGCGGTAGGTGATACCAATGGTACCCTTCTGTCCGTGACGAGATGCAAACTTGTCTCCAATCTGGGGAATCTTCGTAGTCCTCATGCGAACCTTGACGAATTTCAAGTCGTCGTTGCTAGTAGAGACCAGAACCTGGTCCACAATACCGCTCTCCGTGCTCCTAAGAGGGGTAGATACATCGAGCTTCGTATGGGCTTTGGTTCGCTGTCCGAGCTCCTCCGCGTCGGGGGCCAAAGGTGCAGTCTTACCAATGATGATATCCTCACCCGAGACACGTACACCAGGAGCGATGATACCATCATCATCAATCTTATCGTAGGTGCCCTTTCTCATACCGATTGTATCGTTTCGCATGGGTTTCTCAAAGCGTTCAACGACGGTCAACCCGACCATTTTCTCACTGTCCGTGTAGGTACGGTAGAAAAGACTGCGGAAAAGGCCACGATCGATACTGCTCTGGTTCATAATAACCGAATCTTCCTGGTTATATCCAGAGTAGCAAGCAATAGCGACGATAGCGTTCTGACCAGCCGGCAATTCACGGAACCGCAAGAATTCCATGGAACGCGTTGTGGCTAGCGGCTTCTGGGGGTAATAAAGAATATTTGCCATCGTCTCCATACGCTGGTCAAAGTTGGTCAAGAACACACCCATGGCTTGTTTACCCATAGCAGATTGGTAGGTGTTACGAGGAGATTGGTTGTGGTCGGGGAAAGGAATGATACTGGCGCAAACACCGAGAATCATACTAGGGTGAATCTCGCAATGCGTCCAGGTATGCGCCTTCTGACTCAGGATAGAACGGACACGCTTGTTATGATCCTGAAGATCGTCGTCCGGAAGAGCATATCCGGCCTGGAGCTGTTTAGAGATCTCCAAGTCCTCCGGCGTCATGACGATCATGATAGTCTCTTCT
Organism: Aspergillus avenaceus; assembly: GCA_009193465.1. Classification (NCBI taxonomy): domain Eukaryota; kingdom Fungi; phylum Ascomycota; class Eurotiomycetes; order Eurotiales; family Aspergillaceae; genus Aspergillus; species Aspergillus avenaceus. The sequence continues at coordinate 8,074 of ML742308.1, forward strand.
TCCTCGGCATCAACGTATTCAACGACACCCGACTTCACCAACCCATCCCATCCGAAATAACGTTCCCTGCGATCTTCTGGGTCAAGGTCAGGGGGCAACTCTTTATCTTGCTCTAATTTACGAATGTGCTCTTTGTTAAGAACGAGAGAACCACAATTCTCGCTCTTCGGGTCATTGTCGATAACGTACAATGGCCGGCAGACTCGACCAGCGTCGGTGAAGATTTTGAACTCCCGTTCACGAATGTCACGGATCAAACTGACCTCGTGGGATATCATGCTTCGGCGACGGAGCGACAACATTGTGTTGACAAGATGAGCCGGGTCTCTGTGGATACCAACCCAGACACCGTTTACAAAGACCTTGGTCGCGTTGGGCGTCACCTGGGGCTCGAATTCTTCAAGAACTTCCATGTTACGCTGAATCATGAAATCAATGATAGGTTCGCTGGGTGTACCGACGGTGATGTAACACATGAGAGCCAAGTTTTTGACCAAACCACAAGCTTGACCTTCAGGAGTCTCTGCCGGACAGACCAGACCCCAGTGCGTATTGTGAAGCTGACGAGGTTTGGCAATTTTACCATCACGTCCAATAGGTGTATTAGTTCGCCGAAGATGCGACAAGGTAGAAGCGTAGGTGTAACGACTGAGCACTTGTGACACACCAGCCTTTGCGCTGGCGGCCTTCTTTTGTTCACCCCAGTTACCGGTGGCGAGGGCATACTTCAAACCACCAGTAAGTGTGCTAGCCTTGATACCAATGTTCAAGTAAATCTCTCTGTTGGTCTCAACACATCTCTGAACGTAGCGTTGCAGGTCGCGAGTGACTCTGGTGAATAGGACACGGAAAAGATTTGCAAGAAGGGGACCAGCAAGATCAAGTCGCTTCTTTCCGAAGTGATCACGGTCGTCAACATCCCGGCGGCCAAGAGCGCACTGTAGGAGTCGGTGGACCATGTAACCCAAGAAGAAAGCCTTGCGAGTCTCACTACCTTCGCTCTGGGAGATATGAGGGAGCAGCTCCTTTTGCATGATCTCTCGGGCGTATCTGACACGACGATCATGGTTCATACTAGACTGAGAAGAGCCACGCTTGGCGATGAAATCCAAAGCGACTTCACGGTCTTGAATGACGAAACCTTCTTCAATACAAGGCTTTAGCATTTCAAGCATAGGAATATCATTACGGTCATAGCAGATGTGGTTGAGAATGTCTTCATCAGAGACCACCCCAAGCGCTCTGAAAACAACAACAATCGGGATATCCGTTTTGACGTATGGCAGAGTCGACCGAATAGTAGGGCCGAACCCACCCTTTGCGCTATCTCCCTTGGCAAACAGCTTGAGAGACAATTGAGAGAGAAGTCGAGAACCCTTTTCGACGGCACTTCTGATCTCAGCAACGTAAGGTGTTGGGCTTGGCGGTGCTTTCTTGAAGACCTGAACTGTATTACCCGCGCTCCGCTCCTGAGCAATCAAGACCTTCTCACTTCCGTTAATGATGAAATAACCGCCGGAATCGTAAGGGCATTCGTTCCAGTTGTAAAGGGCTTGTTCGCTCAAATCCTTTAGGATACAGTATTTAGACTTGAGCATAATAGGAATTTTTCCAATGAAAACAGTCTCTTCTTTGGCTTGGTCGGCGGGAAGTTCCTTCTGCTCCCATGAGAGATAAGTACCCTGAGCCTTTCGGTCCTCGTCGGGCTCAACATCGTCATCGTCACGGTCAGCAACCGACCGTTCTCGACCTTCCATAATCCGCTTTGTGATACCGAGGTATAGAGGACTAGCGTAGGTAAGGTTTCGCAAACGAGCCTCCTGAGGCAACATAATCGTTGTGGCACCGTCACCCTCGGTGACAGAGGGTCGGGAAAGCATCACGGTTCCGAATTTAAGCTCATAACGACGGACAACAACGGGGTCGACTTCATCTTCGTCGGGCGGAAGCGTCTGATCGAGTGTAACCTGGCCTTGTTCCTCCACCAACTCCTGCATGGTTGATGAAACAAACTCATCGAAAGAATCCAGCTGTTGTGAAACTAGACCCTTGGTGTCAAAGAAAGACGAAATGACAGTCCAGCAGTCCTCCGACGTAATCCCCTCCTCCATATCATCGTAAAACTCATCCTCGTAGGCATCATCGTAGTCAGCCATTTTGACGGAAATCAGTCACTACCAACACTAGCAGAATGGGAAGAAACAGTCAGTGGGCGCAAACAGCGCGACGCGCTCAGTGAACAAATCCCACTCGCAGGCTGCCTAGCTGCTGAACAAAGCTGTGACACCCGTGAAGGCTCTAATAAAGGATCACTGAAAAAGATTTCAGTGAGCTGGGAATCTCAAAATTGATGAAATAATATGAGAGATCCCAGGCAAATTGTGATGGAAGGGAATGGAGCGGTATTAGACTTCACCTCCGGGAGTCTTTGGATGGATCTTCCATGAGAACAGAGCCGCCACTAGCCTCGACCGCGGTCTTGGCGCCAATCCCTAAGTCACGTGGTCCGGTGATAGCTACAGAGCTCTATGTTGACAAATTGGGAAATGTTTCCATAGTTGATTAACTATAATACAGGGTCGTCGTCTCCTCTACCGGTCACTCATACAAATTGCAATAATGTTTCCAGCATTTCCTTGTGGTCTTTCTGTCCAGGATCCTCCTTCGAAAGTCCTTCGATTTGTTCTGTAGCCGCATTAGAATCATAGCACCTAGGAAAATAAACAATACAAGCCCACCTTTCAATGTCTTCTGGATAAGAGAGAGCCCTTCATCACGATCCGCCAGAAGGGAAATAATCTTTTGTTTTGCGCCGTCATCTTCAGCGACAAGCCAAGCCAAAATCACATCAATGAGCTTGCAACCATTGTCAGCACTATACACTCAACTCAACTCCCAGTCGAATCGATGACGTACCTGTAAAGAAAACAAACCAGCATCAAAGCGTCGCGAAAGCCATTCAACTGCCATTACCTCTTGTTCCTCTGCACTGAAACTCTTACGTTCTTTCTCGATGGCTTGTTCAACTGGCGTCACTCGGGAAGCGTAATCACGTCTCAGTTTGATTAGCTTCTCGATCTTCTCGTAATCCTTCTCCATGAATTTTGCAAGGGTACGGATACGGGCTGCCGAGCCTCCAGGTAATAGGCGTAGGAGTGAGGCGAATATGCCCAGTAGGTGTTCTATCACCTGGTTCTCTTGCTATTCAATGTTAGTCCGACTCCCTTATCTCTCACTTGCAGAGCGATGTCTTACCTTTTTCATGAACATTCCAAATACTGTTCTCAAACATGCAGCTTCAATAAGCCTCTCGCAGGCAGGAGCGCCTCCCAGTCCACCTAGAGCATGATCAAGTACCCGCAAAGCACGCGATTTACTGAATTTTCCTTCTTTCAGCATGATTTGCGCGAGCTCAATACCTTCGCCTTCGATGAACTTGCCCTTTCCAGAATCTTCATCAACGAGGCAGATCAAGCAGTCGAACAAGTTTTCCACGTATTCCTCTTCATCTGAGTCCTTCTCGGGATCACGCTTGCGATATTGACTGAGTAGTTGGAGCAATGCATCAACGCCCTCCAAACTGATAAATTTATTTCGCGTTTTCGAAGACGACTGTAATAAAATAGCCAGAATCTCAGCCGAGTATTGTTGGTTTTGGCTAACCGGCCTCTCTTTCTTTTGTATGCGAGCGAGGATCCATGGCAACACACTTGAGTCCTGGCCGATCTTCTCAGCATGTGACGCTTGTGAGGCCAAGTTTTCCAAAACACCTATACATAGGTTAGGCGCACTTTCATTATTGTTCCAGCGAAATGACCAACTCACTCAACACATAATATACCCCCGACCTATCGACTTCGGACTCCTCATCGAGCCTTGACAAATTCTGGGCTAGAAGTTCGATAAGATCGGCATCCAACTAGCGTCATCAGCATATATAATAACCAGTTTTAGAGGAGACCGCGTACCATTGCATCCACCAAAGTATCCCATTGCTCTTGCTCGGCCTCGACATCTTCATCCGTTAACTCACTGATAATTTGAATCGCATCAATAGCAATATCGGCGTTTTCATGCGAAAGCAACGAAATCAAAGAGCCCACACATCCCAGTTTTGAAAACTCAGGATACAGTTCCGGATGCTCTGAGAGTATAGATAACCCCTTGATTTCTGTGTCTAGATCGGCTTCGGAGGTCATGAATCTGATTTCGTCAGCACCATGCGCATGTATCCAAACTCAAAAACCGCTTGTGAAGGTTTACTTTTGAGGATCATTTTCAAACTTTCCGCGCAACTCAGCATTCTTAGATATCTTCCTTTCGAAGTTCAAGGCGAATCGTCGCAGCCAGGCTGTATCGTACTTCTCGGTCTGATGAAAGGCTTAGTGCCCATTAACACCCCCCGAATGTTGTGGAATACATACCACTACCTCTCCTTGCTCCTGTTCATCGATATATTGCATAGCCTGGGCTGTTTTGCGCTCCATCCCTCCACCAAAAAAGCGACCCTCTTCATCATCGGGGACATCCTCGGTGTCGAAATCAGGGGGTAGTTCTGGTCCAGCTTCGCCGTCATCTTCCTCGTCTTCGATCATTGGTTCCTTCCCCTTCGATTTGACATCACCGTTCGATTCTAGCTTGGCGGCTTTGTAGAGCTCATCTTCCGATAGTCAGCGAGTAGCGACGAAAGAGAAAGGTAGTAACACGTACTTGGGTCTTTGGTGGCATCTAATTTGCGTTTCGCACTAGCTGCTGAAGATGGTTTCTTTTCTTGTCAGCACTGGAAATTAAAGTCTATCTTTTTTTTTTTTTTTTTTTTGTGTCATACCTTGAAAAGCTCATCGATGCTGGTCATTGTCGCAGCTTGCGCAATAGAAGATGCGCACCGAAATCAACCTAATTACACCACCAGCAAGTTACCACAGCAAAGCTTAATACGAGTTCTCAGAACTCGAAAGTTCAAAAGTTAAAAGAATTTGTACAATAACTTTCTTCAATGAGTCTCAGAAGCTAATCACTTCCTCTGGTCGCGCACATGCTCCGACAACAATACGGATAGCGCGATAAGCTAAAGACGCAACTGCCAAGCAAGCCGAAAGATTTCTCGGAATCAACCCTCACTCCGCGATTTCAATTACTATTACTACAGCTTTTCCTTCCCAACCCCAGCGCCTTTCAGGAACTACATTTCGACGGTTCCTCTTACCCGCTTCAGTACTCAAAATGGCCCCCAGACAGCGTGTTGTTTCTTCCCGCCCCGAGAAGGGCTTCGTCGGTGCCACATACGATGAGATCACCCGTCCGGAGAATGCCACCATCGTGAGAAGCGTTCTTGTCTTCGGCGTAAGTCTATCCGGAGACTGTTGTCACTAAGTTTCATCTTAATCAAATTTACTGAGTTTTATCGCTTAAGGCTGGCGTCGCTTTCCTCTACAGCTCTCTCAGCGAGCTCCTCGTTCCTGCGTAAGTCGAAATTCATTCTTACACGCTCATGCCGTCATCCTTTCACAAAGCACGGGATATTGATTGGATTCTAGTGTGTAAATGCGTGCCTGATGCGTCCGTGACTCGCAACTTCGTTCTGTCGTGATTGTGTTGGGAGTCTGTGATTTGTTGAGGTTATTCCGAAATAGACTTGGGTTTGCTATACCATTCCTCTCGATTCTCAAGTAATGAATATGTATACTATACTGCATGAAATGTGCTTCAATGGGCATATTGGTTTTGGATGAACTTGTGTGAAAAATTATCTCCAGACGGCATGACGATCAGGAAAACCGGATACGGCATGATATTGACAGGGTTCAAATGCAACTCTATACTAGGCTGGTATTTTCACCAGGTGTATTTTGTACGAAATTCCGAGACAATATATGCGGCGGCTTTGAATCGACATGAGCATATCAATACAGGGCTGAAAGAACAGGTTGAATTGTTTATCAAAGCCAATTTGGTATTGACAAAATCGATATGTATCAATATACACTGTTCATCCTGAGCAATTCGGGTGGTTGATTAAATCTAACTCTACTACTAGTAGTCAAACTATACTAGGATATATAGCAAGGGTTGAAGACAAAGTAGCAATAAAGGCTTCATTACAGAGTCATGACATTATCGTATATAATCCGTTGGATACAGTATTTACCATGATGCCTAGGAACCTTAGTATCAGGATCATATTCATGATACTACTCCGTGACATTGTTACTAGTAATACTAACCTCAGGCACAGATCATTGCATCATACTAGTGGTACTACAAAATATATACTAGTATGTACTATAGTATTCAGTTACGAGTACACTAGTACTTACATATATCTCCGACTTCCCGCCAGGCACAAAAAACTCCCCACTCGCATCACATCCTCTCCCATTCTAGACATAACATATATTTTTTTCAATCCACCCCATCAATAAGACCTTTAACGGTTTCAGGAATATATCCCGATATATCCTTGGCCACTAGAATTTTCTCTAAGATCATATTAGCGGGGAAAGAACCCACAAAGCTACCCCACACGGGGAAAGTCCCGAACACCGCCTTCTTAACTACCGGGGGGCGTTGTGGCTGGATTCTACGCTGACAATCTTACTATCACGGAACCTGTACCTTTTACTTAGATGCTGGCTCTCTCACACTCATAGCTGCAATAGCAGCTCGCTTATACACCGTTTCTTAACATGATAACTACCAAACGTACGGTGTCAGACGCAGGCATCAAATACGGTGAGCCAGTGGCTAAAAGAAACAACTCCCTGGGCTACGATGCACGCACACCCTGGTTGCAAGATGCCAAACCGATTCGGACGTGGCGGACCTTAGGGGATCGGGCAGTACAGCCGTCATTACCCCTAGAAAACATGGTGTCTGCAGTTCAAGATCTGATCGATCCTGACTTTGATCCTCTTATTGCTATTCTCGACGAGGAGCCGCGCTTCCTGAAACCACTGCCTCCTCAGATAGCCCCAGAAGATCTGGAATTTCTCCGATTTCGCGGAGCGCTCTCGGTGCCAGAGAGCGGGTTGCGCAACGAGTTATTGCGATGCTACATCAAATGGGTGCATAGCTTTATGCCGGTGTTAGACCTGCACGAATTCTTAAGATGTATTGCAGAGAATGACCCGAATGGGAATATCAGTCTATTGCTATTTCAGGCGGTAATGTTTGTGTCAACTGCTTTCGTGGACTTGAAACATCTACAAGATGCCGGATACCCAACGAGGAAGATTGCACGTAGCGCGTTCTACACGCGTTTGAGAGTGAGCATAAACAACCCGCTGTTCTTCCATATAGCTGACTTAAGGAATAGTTGCTCTATTCTTTAGATTGCGAAGAAGATCGTATTATCATTTTGCAGACTCTACTTCTCACGACGTACTGGACTGACCACGTAAACCACCCCCAAAGAGATATTTGGGATTGGATTGGAATCTGCAACACTCAGGCTCATTCCATAGGACTAAACCGGGACCCTTCTACGTCTTCATACATGGACCTTAAAACCAAACGCCTAAGAATGCGTTTGTGGTGGAGCCTATATTCTCGGGATCGTCTGATCTCCCTGGGTATGAGACGACCAACACAAGTAAACGAGGGAACTAGTAACGTTCCCATGCTAAGGCTAGACGACTTCCAATATGAGCCCTACCATCCGTCCGTCATCAGGATGTTCCGGTGCCGACAATTAGAAGACCCGTCCCATCAGAAGCGTCTAGCAACGATGTTCATCGAGAAGACAAAACTATGCCAGTGTATCGGCCGTGTATTGTTTGCTCAATACTCCCCCTCGCAACGCCTATTTGGCGTAACCAACCGGACTACAATAACCCTGGCCCCAAGACAGGCCTCAGAGTCGGAGCTAGCACGATGTAGCCAACGGCTCGACTCTTGGGTCAGCGCCTTACCAAAGGATGCACAATTTATCCCTGCATCAAAGACAGAATTCAACGATGGGGAAGACGTTTTGCTGCTTCATGGGGCTATGGTAAGGATGCTATATCATGCTACCATAAGTGCTCTCTACCGGCCGTGGGCGTATGGATCCGACAAGGGCCAGAGTACATCGCGCTTAGAACTAAGCAATACAGCACGGTCCAAAATGCACGATGCCGCCATTGGAATCACGCATATAATCCAGGGTCTCAATCAGCTGAACCTTACTCGTTTCTTACCACAGTCTGGCGTGACCGTTATTATACCCGCGACCGTGCTACATCTGGCAAATTCTATGTCTGACAATCCTACCGTACGAGAGGCGAGCATACGTAGTTTTCACAAGTGTGTCCAGGTTTTGCAAGGACTGAAAGAGCTATACCCTGCTGCCGATATGGAGGTTGCTAACATTGAAGCCGCCGTCAGAGTCCAGTCTGACGGTCCCAATGCCCTTCTGAGAATCATGCAGTCCAACAGCCTTAACTTGAACCAGGCTCAAGCTGCAGAGCCACATCGAAGGCAAAATGATGTAGCGACTGTGCAGACATTATCTCCTGTGACGGAAAGGACGACCGAGCCATGGATTCCGCGCATGGAAACAAGTTCATCAGACAGATCTCAACAACCTGGCCCAGAGCCTCCCAAATCCAGCCCAGTTGAACAAAGACTTCACCGCAACAGCTCTGTAACGATGCTAGGCATCCAAAACCAGCCACCTACGATGAGACAAGACTACCTTACACCTTCGAATGACTTGGATGAGCCTTCTAATTCTGCATTTCACACATTCTCCCCTCTTCCCGACGCTATATTTGACCCCCCAAACTTCCTCAGCGCTGATTTAGACTCATATAATGAATTTTCACTCTCCCATTCGTCAAATCACCCTGATATTGATATTGACTGGGCTGAAGACTTCCTACGGGGGTCAGATTTCAACTTTGAACTTTCCGGTTCTGCACTAGAAGAGCAAAGTAAAGACTTCTTCTTGTCCCCTAACAAAAAGGAGCCCATTGCTTCTGAGAAGGGGGAAATAACAGGTGACTTGGATAAAGACTTGGGTCTTAATTCTGGCGATGAGATGCTTTAGTGAAGGCGTTCGAGAACATGCATGTTTTCATGGACCAGTTTCTGTATGGTCATGGTTATGTATCAGCGATACCCTTTCTTCTTTTGTGAAGCGAGCGACCCATCTACTGCGTTTGAACGGAGTATTTGCACGTTTTCGGCCTAGGATTCTTGTTTTTTTCTTTTCAGGGACTTTGATGTTAAAATTCTAACCCGGCCCATCCATCTAGAGTTTCTATACCAAAAATACATTATAGACGCCGTATGCTCTTCTGCTCCAGATATTGGGTTCGTGCATCTAATCAGCTCTTAGACCACCGATTACTCTCATCTCCTTGCTCCCACTGGTGTTCAACGTATCCGAGCTTTTTCTTCACCTCTTGTACTTTCTGCTGGTCTCCTGTGTTCTTGCCCATGTTGTCGCTCAGCTTGACGGCTGGTCTTCCGTTCGCCGTGGCGATCTTGATGACAATGTTAAGTGGCTTGGACTTCTCGCCATTTGAGTTGTTCGTGTAGTCGTCTAAACATGGTCAGCTTGGAGTGAACATCTGGTACGAAATTTCAGACTTACTAGTGAAGAACGTCCCAACACCGAAGACAGGCTGGAATCCAGCTTCTTCCGCAATCACCTTATACTCAAGGCAATGTTCGATGTCCAGGGAGTCCGAAAACACCATTGCCCTCTTATCCTTGATACCTTCTCTATCGTAGAAGTCCCGCACCATCTTGACGAAGTACACGGGGTCACCTGAGTCCTGGCGAACACCGGTGTAGACTTGGGCATAGGTCTCGTCTGAGGATGGGGTATATTCACTATGGATTGGGGCAGTGATGGGAGCATGGGTCTCCGCCTCACTTTGGACGTTGGACTCCGTTGTTGTCGAGGGGCCCGAAGCAGATGTGCTGACTGCACCAACCCCTGCGCTGGTGAATGCGGGGATAGGCTTCCGGAACGCATCGAGAAAAGCGGGAGTGCCGAACGTGTCCGTCAACGCGATACCCAGAACCTGAGGAAATTTAGCTTCATTCGAACACCAGAAATAGATAGGCAGCCTTACTCCTTTGCCGAAGCAGCCGAGCCAGTACCGCAGGGCCAGCTCATTGGCGTTTTCATAGTCATCCGTGATCGCAGCAATGGTCATGTACCATTCGTGGGCAACCGTGCCAACGGGGTCCACGTCATGTTTCATCGCGAAGTGGACGTTGCTTGTTCCAGTAAGCTTGCCCTTCCACCCTTGTTTCTTGCCTTCCTCCGCAGCCTTCATCAATCCGGTCATTACCAAGTCCTGGGTGTGGTAGTCGCGACGTCTTCTTGATCCGAACTCGGAGAAGATGCATCCGTTCTCCAGCAGGGTACAGCCTTTCCGATATGCCTTTTCCTCCTGGCAGTTATAGTCCCAGTCCTTATCGCTGAACATGAAGTATGCCTCGCTCGTCAGGGCCAGTAGTGGGATTTCGTACAAGATCGTATCGAGCCACAAACCGTGTACCAAGTATTCGATATCGCCCAGGTCCTCATCGCTGCCGGTATCCTTGATAGGTGTAAATTTGATTTCGATCTGCTCTGTCGGCTTGAGCTTGAATGTGGTTAAGAAGTTCAGGTACGCATCGTTGAAATACGGGCATCTCTTCTTCAGGAATTGGATCTCCTCGTCCGACACTCGAATGTTTGCAAGTCCTGCCAGATTTCACAGTTACACACTACTTCATCATACAGGATTGCGATTAACCACGTACTGTCCATTTGCTTCAAGAGCCAGTTATAGGCGCCTCGCGTGAGCTTCATGTGAGGGGTACGATTTGTAAAGCCGTACGTGACATCTATCAGACGGCGTGTTAGAAGCTCTAAACTCCAGGAAAGGATCTACGCGTACTTACGGACATCAGGAAAGTACTTAAGAACGGCGCATTGCATTGTTAACTTGTACAGATCGGTATCAAGAAGGGATGAGATGCCCTCCGGCAGAGGGGAACCTTCTTGACCCATAGTGACTGGTTCTGGGGGTTCCAATTGGGGATAATGTAAGCTGGTAGCGCTGCGAAGTTGCGCGATATTGAGATTCAATTGATCTGAATTCACAGCGCAAGGCAAAAGCTATTGTGTCAGAGTGAAATTATCCGCGACGCTGAAAATAGTTCTTTCGGGTTCACTGCGGGGGAATGACCCAATTAGATAGGGTTTGCATTGTTTGCACTCTCCACTATCCGTCATGACAAGACAGTGTCATTGGTATTGAACGTTGTATTAATCATTGACAATCATGACGGTTAACTAACCCGTAGATAGGATTTTGTCTCCATCTAGGGAAGATAGCAATAAAGTCATTGTGTTATCTTTGTCCATCTGTGAGGTTCGGAGAGTATAGCGATATCTCCCTCCATGCCACATTTTCCAAAGATGACAACCCTAAAATATAAAGAATTCTACTATATTCTACTTACAGGTTTTATACAATCACATATCATCAATTTACATCAACTGCAATGTGATAGAAGTTATCATGATTTCTGTTCAAGGATGTTGTCCTGCATTAGTCAGGCTGCAATATGCCCCGCGTTATCTGATAAGAGAATCGTGGCTGACGGCTCTAAATGTGGCTGTGCCGAGCTTACCCGGAAGCCCAGTTAATCCGGTCGCGACAATCCGGTCATCTTATCCATTATCGAGTTTCTCGCAAATCATCAACTCAATTATCCGTCACGTTAAATCTACGCGCCCATAATTATTGAATGTATACCGCGGACCCTCGGTTCTAAAGCTAACCTATTACTTAAAGAACTTACATTTGACACAAAACAGCCCTCGACTGAGAGATCTCGAGTTTGTGTTCGAGCGCTGGTGGCGTATAGTAGTTTTTGAAGTACACTGATTAGCGCCCAACCACTATTCGACCATGTCGCACGGCGCTGAGGACTGCGCGTCCGTGTTGGAGCAATTCGTGCACGATGTGGCAAATTTGCCAGCCGAAATCAATCACTTGATGGAGGAAATTCAGGCCAAGGATAAGATTATCCAAGATTGTCGCACGACGATCAATTCCAGAGATAGCAGTTTACAGAAATTCATCAAGATGAACGGCAGCTTAACGCCAAATCCAAAAGAAGAGCAGTACAGCAAAGTCATATTACAGAATCTGGATAAGTCGCAGCAATTACAGGACGAGAAGATTCAACTCAGTGAAAAAGCGGGTGTTTTATTAGACCGACAGATCAAGAAATTGGATATCAAAATCCGTGACTTGCAGAACGATGGTGTACTTTCGGATGATCCCTCAATGCCCTCTCTCTTCAAGAAGAGCGATCAATATCGAGACCTTCCGAAGATCGTTTTCCCCGAATCCACCGAAGCGACCTCCTACAACTCCCCTCTGAACCCTACATCCGGCAATGCCAACGTTATCATAGGCGCAACCCAAAGGCTTAACCAGTCACTGGCGCGATCAGCTGGTGTGAGTGTTCTAGGTTCGCCGAATGCTGCGCGTAGTTCAGCCCCAGCAACTCCCGCCGGCGGGACTGCTCATTTCCATCAACGACAACGTGAATCATCAGCTGGTGCAGTGGAGAACAAGCGACGACGGCTCAATACATCGCTAGGAACACTTCCGGCAGCATCTTCCAATCTGCGGCAATCCTCGTTAGGTCCTGGTACACCTAAGGGCGGAACACCGGCTTCTAGTCGCGCAGGCAGTGCCGGGCCACGCTCATCGAACACGAATAAGAAGGCTGTAACTAAGAAGGTTGCGCCCCATCAGCAATTGAAGAAAATCAAATCATCTGGACTCAATGGGAAGTCCACGAAGCGTTCATCCAGTGCCAGTGGCCGTATCAAGCTAACCACGAAAAAATCGCCTTCGGGCCTTAACGGCGACGAAGACGAAGAGGATTCGCTACTTAGCAGCGCCGATGTTTCAGATTCTGAGAACAACAGTGACGCCAGACGCGGTGATGATGATATGGATGACGAGGAAGAAGATGAGGGCAACGAAGATACCAAGGTCTACTGCACTTGCCGCAGTGTCAGCCACGGTGACATGGTTGCTTGCGACAATGATCACTGCGAGTTTGAATGGTTCCACTGGAAATGCGTCGGTTTGACCAGGGAGCCTGCCGGCAAATGGTACTGCCCTCAATGTGCGGCCAAGTTGAGTAATTGATCATACCCATATATGTACTTCCTTAGTGACTAGCCTGTTATATCTTCTAAATTTTCATGACATGCCCTTCAACGGGGCAATGCACTCGCTCTTCTTGACGGCTACTCGTCCGTCGTTCCATAAGATACAAATATCAGGCCAGGAAATGAAGCGGGCCAACAGCTTCTTCTAAGAACTAATCCATCCGGTATCCCAAGCGCACTTTTCTAGGCCGTAAAAGTCTCCGTAAGAGAAAGCATAGGCCTCGACCATAGCCAATCCCAATATTTCATGAAACGCCATCGCTATGCAAGCAAATATGACTGGCGCCTTTGCGCTCATTGTACATAAACAAAAAAAAGAAAGAATATAAGGGGTCGGTGATCAGAAACCGAGAGCCTTTTCTAACCAAGGGTCGAAATATTCGCAGTTTTCAGGGCTCACAGCACCCCCGGGAGCGCAAAGCTTGAAGACTGGGCAATGACCGCAGGGTGCCTCTGTCATGCCATTTGTAACCAACCGATCGTCGATGCCCGTATCCTCGCCTGCTGACTTCCGCGACTGCGACTGCTTAACGGCTTCTGGGTTCTTGACTGACCTATACATCTCCCCATTGTTCAATGCCACGAGCTTATTATCGTAGCAGAGCATGTCGAGAAGCTGTACAATACTCTCCTCGCCCAGGCGGACAGGAGTGATACCACTTTCGTTCACCGCGCCTGTGAGCATCGCGACAGTCGGATAGCCGCGAAAGCCAGCTGGGAAAGGTATATAAGACTTCTGTCCTGGCTCCTGTTTGACGGCGGCGCTTCCATCGCTAGTTTTGATGCGCTTGTTTCTCTGCGCATCCGCGCTCGGAACCTCAAACCAACTCTTCCGGCTCACAGTATACTCGATATATCCGGCGACAGTGTTGATGAAGTTTTCGTCAAGTACACCGTCCGTAAACCAGGCACCACCGGTAACATCTTCACTGGGGGCCAGTCCCGCCAACATGTACATCTTCCGGCTGGGAAATTTGACATTATGGACACTCTTAATGTAATTCTTGCCCTCTAAAGATTTGAGACAGCGATCCAGGATAGATTTGTGCAGACCAGTTCGGTTTCCGATCGCGCGGACCCAGATTCCGGAGCGGCCAGTGGAATGAATCACATTGTAAACCAGACTTTCATCGGGGCTTAGGTTCTGAAGTCTAATTGATTAGAGGTTGTCATAGGTTAGCATGTCACAATAAGATATCACCAGAAAATCCCGGAAGGACAATGGCATACTTTTCAGCATCTTCTCGCGAGATGATCTTCCACGCCAATCGTTCATTTTTGCCCTGGAGAAGGCGAAAGAGTTTCTGATCAACAAGCGATTGAGTACATTTGAGTAAAAGTGCGATATCCGACTTTGGAACAATGCCCAAGCCCAACAGGTCTTGCTGATAGAACAGTTGGTCGAGAGGGAAATTGTTTAGACAGTGTTCGTAGAGCTTCGAGGCGAGCTGAGTGACTGACGCCCCCGCGGAGGCCATTTTCAACGAGGATGTAACCGAAAGGTCAGACGAGTACAATCACCGGAAAGGTTTGGGAAATAGCATGTTCAAAGACGCATCTCAGACTAGAGTACCAAGAATTTGTCCTCAAAAAGAAAGAGTCTGGACGCGGTCAAAGGAGAAAGCGCATGCGAAAGCGAACGTTGACAGTGAGATGGCGGCAGAAAAAGATGTTTTTTGACGGCTTTTTGCTTTTCTCTTTTTGTCCGTAGCGGGGATCAGCTGCCTCATGGGGTTTAGCGTACTTGAGCTCGGTCGCAGTCACGGATCGCGTGCCTCAGGCAGATTATGCCTCTCGGAAATTTCCAGAAGCTCCGCAAAGCTCATTTACTATCTCCCTCCCCGTCTCCCACTTCTTTCTCTCTCTCTTTCTTAGAACATCGCTTTTTTTCCTTTCTTTTTTCCACTATCATTGCTCTGAACCTCTTGACGAGCATTTCACATCATGGCTGACGCTTTGAAAGCAGAAGGTAACAAAGCCTTCTCTGCGAAGGACTATACTACCGCCGTGTATGTTTTTCTTTCATACCCCGCTTTTTATCTATATGGGACCATTTCCCATGCTAACCCTACCATAGTGAGAAGTTCACTCAGGCCATCGCGATCGAGCCCGAAAACCATATCCTTTACTCCAACCGTTCTGCTGTCTACTCTGCTCAGTCCGCATACGACAAGGCCCTTGAGGACGCCAACAAGGCTACCGAAATCAAGCCGGATTGGTCCAAGGGCTGGCAGCGGAAGGGAGCTGCCTACCGTGGTATTGGAGATCTCCTGGCTGCTCATGATGCGTACGAAGAGGCTATCAAGATTGAACCTGGCAATGAGCAGGCCAAGTCTGGTTTGAACGCCGTCAAGAGGGCCATCAATGCCGAGGCTCAAGCCGATGGTGTCACTGGTGACCCTATGGGTGGACTTGGCGGGATCTTCAACGACCCTCAGATGATCCAGAAATTGGCCAACAACCCCAAGACCTCCTCCCTTCTGGCCGATGCCGATTTCATGTCGAAGTTGCAGCGTCTGCAGCAAAGCCCTAACAGTATCGGCGAAGAGCTTAAGGACCCCCGCTTCTTGCAGGTTATGAGCGTTTTGTTAGGTATTGATATGAGCTTCGGTGCTCCTCCTGAAGCTGCTGCCTCCGGTGCCGCCGAGCCTCAAGAAGACGTGCCTATGCCCGATGTCCGGCCCGCCGCCGCTGAGAAGAAGAAGGAGCCCGAGCCCGAGCCCGAGCCTGAGCCTGAGGATGAGGAGGCAATCGCTAAGAAGCAGGCACAAGAAGCCGGAGATGCGGAGAAGAAGCTCGGCAATGACTTTTACAAGAAGAAGCAGTTCGATGAGGCTATCCAGCACTACGAAAAGGCCTGGGAGCTCAACAAGGACATTACGTATCTGAACAACCTTGGTGCGGCTAAGTTCGAGAAGGGTGATCTGCAGGGCACCATTGAAGTTTGTCAGAAGGCTATCGAGGAAGGCCGCGAAGTCAGAGCCGACTTCAAGACCATGGCCAAATCCTACGCAAGAATTGGTACCGCATACGAAAAGTTGGGCGATCTTACCCAGGCCATTGAATTCTACAACAAGTCTCTCACCGAGCACCGGACTCCCGATGCCCTCACAAAGCTGCGCAATGCTGAAAAGGCCAAGACCAAGGCTGAGAAGGAATCCTACATCGACCCTGCCGAGGCCGAGAAGGCTCGTGAGCTTGGTCAGAAGAAGTTCCAGGAGGCTGACTGGCCTGGTGCCGTTGACGCTTTTACTGAGATGACCAAGCGTGCTCCTCAGGATCCCCGTGGGTTCTCCAACCGTGCTGCAGCTCTCATTAAGCTCATGGCCTTCCCTGGTGCTGTCCAGGATTGCGATGAGGCAATCAGCCGCGATCCAAAGTTCATTCGTGCCTACATGCGTAAGGCTCAGTCTTTGATGGCCATGAAGGAATACAACAAGGCCCTGGATGTTTGCACCGAGGCTCAGGAGGTCGATGACGGAACAAATGCCCGGGAAATTGAGCAACAACAACAGAAATGCTTGGAAGCTCAGTTCAGCTCGCGCGCTGGCGAGACCGAGCAACAGACTATGGAGAGAATCCAGAATGACCCTGATGTAAGTGGAATTGATTGATTATTGAAGAACGTATCATAGACTAACAATGCACAGATCATGGCTATTCTCCAGGATCCTGTCATGCAGAGCATTCTGCAGCAGGCCAAGAGCGACCCTGCCGCTCTTCAGGAGCACATGAAGAACTCTCAGGTCCGTATGAAGATCCAGAAGCTTATGGCCGCAGGTGTCATCCGCATGGGACGGTAGATAACCACGTCCATGCTGTGGAGCACACGATGGGATGAAATGAGATGACAGAAATCGATTTACCAAAAATAGTAGTTTTATGAATTGATGCGTCTCCAGTTTTATATTTCATTAGTTAATGATATTTTTTAACCTTAAATCATGTCCATTAAGTCATCTTCATTGGAGCCTGTGTATGGCTCTGTATAATACCGTGTCCATGATACATGTTAAGCGATTGATTATAGAGCTTCATTAGTATGGCTGCAACTATAATCAATCATAAATTTTGAACGAACTTGCTGTGTGTAAGATCCTGTACAATGATATCATGATTTCAACTTCAATGGACTAGTAAGTAGTAGTGTCGAATAGAATTGAAATCATAGATATATATTAGTATACTGTGGTACTATATGTGCTTAATGCTATGTGTATGTGGATCAAGAATATCATTGGCAGTGATATATTAGTAGCAACGAAGAGGGACTGAAATGAAAAGATGAATAGTATCCTTGCCATCCGAACATAGCAATAATTCTATTAATTCCAGCGTTGATTAGACCCAGGGCCGTGGACATTACTCGTTATGGAATTAATAAGCCGAGGTCGTATAACTTCTTGGTGTGGAGGAGAAAGAAGAGAACCTTTAGGGCTGTCGCTGAAGTTGGAACCTCAGCCGCACTCCACGCGGTGGCTGGGAAAAAAAAAAAAAAAAAAGAGGACCCAAAGACAACGGCTACCCTCTAAAGGATCGTTTGAACCTTTTCCAGATTGTCACGGATTTACCTTATGATTTTTCCAGATTGTGTTGAACCCTTTTTGTAGGCAGCCTTGAAGCCAAGAGAGATCGGAGGTGTACGTACACACGTTAGGGATCTGTGGGAATATGCAGCCAATGCTAGTCATTATGTAGTCGGACTTATGCGGTAGACAGACAATCCCATGGTGTTTGTGCGATCGGGTCTCCACCTGCAATCCATGGGTTCTTCGGATGGGCTGGTTTGGATTACGCTAGGATCGGTGGGATTTTTTGTGGGATTATGGATGGAAGACTATGCCGGAGGTCGTCCGTAGTCACTGTCCAATTGATTCTTTCGCAGCTTAGTTCCGAGTGTTTGTTAGGTTTATTTCCTTCACCTACTTTTTCTTTCACTTTTTTTTTTTTTTTAGGTATTTACCGCTGGATTTTTGAGGGATAGGGTAAGAAATGGGAGTGACCATGTGACATTAATAGACTGATGCGGTGAAGTTCAATGACACACAATTGTTCTTAACCGAGAGTAAGAGACTTCCCGACATTTTGTGTGGGATCATCGAATTGATGAACAATCTGTGGCAAACACGGGAAGTAGGGCGAGAAGGACAGTGCAGATCGCAAGGTCAAACCCGATTAAAGTTGGGAGGAGAAAGACCGACACGGTCATTGCTCGGTCAGAAAGTGAAACTGATTATAGGCTATGCAAAAGCTTGACAGTACTAGCAAGAGGAATTAACATGGAGACGACTCCAAGTCTCATTATGACAACTTCAAGTTTGACTACTTCTAGTCACTTACGGAGTACTCTGTACATTTAGCAGAATCTTCATGATGGTGAAGCTATAATTGTGTAATATAGTTCAGCCTCTGCTGCATGCCACGTGTAACCCAGTACTACCCCCTAAGAAGGACACGGTCGCACTGTGGCAACTTATTTGATTCGAGATGATAAGAGGTAGGGGAATTGATGTTTTAATCTACTGTCTACACAGTCTTGAACCATGGATACAATTGACCAGCGTTGGATGTTTTCCATTGGAATGACTGGAGTTGACACCACGTGAATTGTGGATTTTGTATCAGGTACAAGTTGTCTAACTGGAGTAAATGATGAAAGACAGTGGTTGATAAGTCCGAGATTTCGGGGAAAAGGGGGGGGGGGGAATTCTAGAGATTAATCACTCCACCACCACACGTTAGTTGCAGTTTTTTGCTACAGCTCAAGTGGGTTTGGTCGGTCACTGATTTGGGAGGACATTTATACCGGACGGTAAAATTACCAGGAGCCCTGGCACTTTTTTAGTATTTAGTGTGTACAGTGTAGATGTTTGTGGCACAGCTGCAATCTATCCCGTGGCGGTGCAATTTTCAATAGATCGATGGCCGGCGTCAAACTAATTGTCATTGATCTACTCGGCTCCCTTCATACTTTTTTATCTTCGATCTATAAAAAGATTGATGATAATCTGACTTGTATATCATTGCGACCCATGTACTGTACATCAGTTAACTACTCTTCCCCCTGATTTTCCTCATTTTGCTCACCTCAGTTCAGAATAGAATTAAGCCTATGATAAAATGAAAGAATAATACACTGGTGGACTGGACGAGGTCTTGAGCTCTAAGCCTAGAGTGGTATAGTTCCATCCACTCTTCTACTGTAGTGGGGAGAGTTCGAGTAAGATTACGACTCCACGAGAACAATTCGAGGTGAGCATTTATTATTATTATTTTTTACCCTTTCCTTTATTTGTCTATTCTTTTTTTTTTTTTTTTTTTTTTTTTTTTTTTTTTTTTTTTTTTTTTTTTTTTTTTTTCCCTTCCAGATCTACGTCACGGCCGCGGATCTCGTTTCCTTTGCGATTAGTATTCTTATCTCTAGGTTTCTTTCTTACCTGTCCTCTTGTTACTTGGTTATACTTTTTTATCATTTCACTTTGTATGGAACCATCCCTGTGTAAGAATTATCTTTGACATCGCTTTTGCTTGTTCTATTCTTTCTTTCTTTCTTTCTTTTTTCACCCTTTCTAAACTAAACCATTCTTCCAAATTATTCTTTTTCCATTGCAATTGTTTTTCTCCACTTATATCTAGGGGACCCATATCTCCATAAGGATTATTCCTATTCAGCTTGTTACCAGCCACGGTTCCCCTTGACGCAGGTGGCTTTGTCGAACTCAATCCATCAGCATTGATTTACTTCGCTTTTTTCCTCATTCTTCTTCTCTCCTTCCACCTTTACCATTGTCCACTCCTTTTTTTCCTTTTCCTTTTTTGTTGCTCACTTCTTTCCCCTTTGAGGGTTCAGCTCTTGGCCAGTCAGAAACAGTAACTACCAGGTAAGACCTACCCTTCTTGTTACAACACCTTGGTTCCCTATTCGTCCCATTCTCGGCTACCCACAGGGCCGACTGGACTCGGACCTGCCGTGGATTTAAGCCACTCCCCGCTGCGGAGAACGCGAAGGCAACCGTCAAGTTTCCTTTTCTCCAACCGCCAACTCACTTTAGAACACCTTGACGAATCTTTTCCCCCTGGTCCGACTTCCTCTCTTGTTGTCTATCATTAATTCTTCATTTTATATTCTTAAATGGTTCTCACCATACACGAATAATAACTTGCGCGCTCTTTACATTCTATGTTCTTAAAAGAAACAGTGACCTTGCAGGCGATCTGACAATTTCTTTAGATTTCGTCGGTTGGGGATCCGTAGTCGGTGATCCTTCACCTTGAGGTTCATACCGTCATATTCCCCCCCCCCCCAACCCGCGAGCAATGGCGTCACAGGAATTAGAAGCGGAGAAGCGTGAATTGAGGGAGGAGGGAGCCATTGAGGCAGCTAAAGCGGCCCCTCTAGACCCTCAGACTGCCGCTGCCGCTGAGAAGGTGCTCGTGGAGGAGACCCGGCAAGCGGGTTTGCCGGCATACCAATTTGACCCCAATGCTACCCCTGAAGAAAAAGCTGCAGCTGCAGCTGCGGTATGTGCATCGTAATCCTCAAACCCCGGAGAGTGATGTGCGCTGACGAAACCTTTTCATCATAGCGGTTGCCTCCAGGTCTGAAGCACGAAAAGAAACCGCAAGGAATGGCCATCATCACCGACAAGGTAAGTATTTCGTGATCACGGGAGTCGCCTCAGACATCTAACGGAGTTACAATCGCAGGATGACGGTACGCCTGATCAATATGACCTACCTCCTCCGAAGTCCGCGACGGCGCTACTAGATCAAGAGAAGAAGGATGCCGCACAGGGAGTAGAAGGCGAAGTCGGTATGTCCGAGGATTTGCGATGGGCCCGTGACAGAACCGGCTGGGCCCCCCGATTCCACGAGGAGCCAACTGAAGAGGAGAAGGCAGAAGGGACCCTGTTGGACCATCAAGACTTTTTGGAAGGAAGGTTGGACGATAAGTTCTTCGGCGGTGAGTGTCTCTGCGGATTCAATGTTGTTGCCAACACTGACTCGTTTTAGACTGGTATCACAATGCGGCTATCATCGTTTTCGCGTGTCTATCCTCTTGGATCATTGCCATTCTGGGAGGAGGCTTAGGATGGATCTTTATTCTTATGGCGGCCTGCAGCACATACTACCGGACCTCAATTCGTCGCGTCCGGCGAAACTTTCGCGACGATATCAATCGTGAAATGGCTAAGCAGCGCCTGGAAACCGACACCGAGAGCTTAGAATGGATTAACAGTTTTCTGGTCAAATTTTGGCCCATCTACGCGCCTGTCTTGTGTGACACGATCATCAACTCTGTGGATCAGGTTCTCAGCACTTCCACACCGGCAATGCTCGACAGTTTGCGACTCAAGACTTTCGTTCTGGGCTCCAAACCTCCCCGGTTGGAACATGTGAAGACTTACCCTAAGACGGAGGTTGACACGGTCGTCATGGACTGGAAATTCAGTTTCACACCGAACGATACCATGGACTTGACCGCGCGTCAATTGAAGAACAAGATCAATCCTAAGGTCGTCTTGGAAGTCAGATTGGGCAAAGGCGTTGTCAGCAAAGGTCTAGACGTGATTGTTGAGGACATGGCCTGCAGCGGTTTGATGAGAGTGAAGGTAAAGCTTCAGGTTCCATTCCCGCACATCGAACGTGTTGATGTCTGTTTCTTGGACCGACCGGAACTGGACTATGTTTGCAAACCACTTGGTGGTGACACCTTGGGCTTCGACATTAATTTCATTCCTGGCCTGGAAAGCTTTATCAAGGATCAAATCCACAACAATCTGGGTCCAATGATGTATGCTCCGAATGTTTTCCCTGTCGAAATCGCGAAGATGTTGGCTGGAAACCCTGTGGACCAGGCAATCGGTGTCGTTGCTGTTACTCTTCATGGTGCCCATCAATTGAAAAACCCAGATGCCTTCTCCGGTACTCCCGACCCGTACGCTGTGGTTTCTTTGAACAGCCGGAGGGAGCTGGGCCGCACAAAGACCATTCACGACACGGAGAGCCCGAGATGGAACGAAACAATCTACGTCATTATCACCTCGTTTTCAGATACCTTGACTATCCAACCATTTGACTGGAATGAATTCCGCAAGGACAAGGAACTGGGTACCGCAAGCTTTCCCCTGGATCGTCTCGAAGAGCAACCCGAGCATGAGAGTATTTACCTGGAAGTTATGGCTAGCGGACGCTCCCGTGGCTCTGTTCATGCCGACATTCGGTTTTTCCCCGTCCTAGAAGGAAGACAGCTTGAAAACGGCGAAACCGAGCAGGCCCCTGAACTCAACACCGGTATCGCTCGCTTCACTGTCGAACAAGCCAAGGACCTGGATGGCACGAGGAGTCTTGTCGGCCAGCTTAACCCCTACGGTGTCCTCCTTCTGAATGGCAAAGAGATTCACATCACGAACAAGTTGAAGCGTACAAACAACCCCATCTTCCAAAATGCTTCTAAAGAGTTTTTGGTCACGGATAGGAAGAGTGCTCGGCTTGGCTTGGTGATCAAAGATGACCGCGATCTCGCCAGGGATCCAATCCTTGGTAGTTACCAGATCAAGATGAATGACATGCTGAAGCTGATGGAGAGGGGTCAGGATTGGTTCCAGCTCCACGGGGCTAAGACTGGACGCGCCAAGCTCACTTTGCAATGGAAACCCGTTGCCGTGGGTGGTATCTCGGGCAGTGCTGGCTACGTTGATCCCATCGGTGTTATGCGTTTCCACTTCAAGAACGCTACCGACTTGCGGAACTTGGAAACAATTGGCAAGTCTGACCCATACGCTCGAGTGCTCCTATCTGGTTACATGAAAGCTCGGACAGTCACGTTCCGGAACACCCTGAACCCCGACTGGGATGAGATCGTCTACGTGCCCATCCACAGTCCTCGTGAGAAGCTTACATTGGAAGTCATGGATGAGGAATCTATGGGTAATGATCGTTCTTTGGGATCAATGGATATCAACGCCGCAGACTACGTCCGTGAAAACGAAAACGGAGAGTATCAGGTCGACGACGAGAGACAACTCATTTCTAGTGGTCTCCGCATTGGTCATGGACGAGTAAAGGGAACGATCAATTACACTGTCGCATTCTACCCTAGTGTACCCGTTGTCAATCCTGATGACGAGTCGGAAGAAGATGATCTGTCCGAGGGTCTCAACGGTGATACGGAGGGAAGTGAACAGCCCCGAAAGAGCGTTGATTCTAGGCGCAAGGCTGGCCACTCAAAGACACCCAGCACGGATTCCAAGGCTTCTGCTGCTCAATCAGTACCTGCCACCAATGGTACCAATGGTACCAACGGCACCAACGGTACGGCCGAGCCCAAGACGAGTCTTGACTCTACCGTCTCTAGACCCACCACCGCGAAGGACTCCGAGACTATGTCTGTTAAGTCTATGAACCATGTACCCAAAACTTATATTGCCGCGGAAGACCTCTCAAACTATGGTAATAATTCCCTTGACACTCGATGCCGATTTAGTATTCAGGCTAAGCTAACTCATCCCACAGAGTCCGGTTTCTTGGTATTCAAGTTTCATGAGGTCCAACTCTCCCATAGCAATGTGCAAGTGGAGGTTTTGATGGATGACTATATGTTCCCTGCCTATGTTTCGCCAAAGGTTCGCTCGAAATCGGCGAAGATTGAAGATAGTAAGAATTTGTCATTGCAATGGGCATTGAGACGAAGACTAACATTTCTGCAGTCGGGGATGCCTTTGTGCGTGAACTCGAATTTTCGAAGATTACCTTGCGGGTTGTAGATAAGGACGACCCGAAAAGTAGCAGTGATGAACACACCATTGCCAAGTTGACAGGCGATACTTTCTCTACTCTGCAGCGCATCCTGGTAAATATAGCTCTTTCATCCAGGATCTGCCCGTCATTTCATAGCTAACCGTTTGGTAGTACACCCCAACTGAACTTGTTCTGCGATCAAACGATGGCGAGGTCAGCAAGGTCACTGTCAGTGCCCGGTACATCCCAGTCCGCATGAAGCTTGACCCCTCTGAGAGTATCAACAACATGGGAACTTTGCGCGTAGATGTGTTGGATGCGGCTGAGCTTCCATCTGCCGACCGCAATGGCTTCAGTGACCCATACTGTAAATTCCGCCTCCTTGATGAAGTCGTCCACAAGACCAAGGTTCAAAAGAAAACGCTCCATCCGGCCTGGAACGAGTACTTTGAAACGCCCATCAAGTCTCGGATTGCGTCAGACTTCCGGGTGGACGTGTATGATTGGGACTTTGGCGACAAGGCTGATTACCTTGGCGGTACACCCATTGATCTTACAGCCTTAGACCCGTTCATGAGCAAGGAAATTTCACTCCCGCTCGACGGAAAATCTGGAGCAATCCGCCTGAAGATGCTGTTCAAACCTACATATGTGATGCGGTCTCGGCAAGGCTCGTCAACCTTCTCTGGCAATTTCGCGACCCCCGGAAAGATTGTCGGCGCTCCTGTCAAGGGAGTCGGGTTTGTCGGTGGGAATGTCATCAAGGGTGCATCCTTCTTGAAGCGTGGCATTACGTCTCGACTCCGCGGAGACGACTCTTCCAGCACTCATGAAGTCGCAGAGGAGCCTGAAGACACATTCCAGACCGAGGCACCTTCGGTTTTGGTCGACGGAAGTGCGCCGCCTAGCTCCAACAATAACCTGCAGCACTCTCGCACTCGGAGTGTGGCCTCGCATTATGGAGATCGGCTTGGTATCTCTGGCAAGGGAGAAACGGGAACTGCTACGATTACCATCGTCTCTGCCAGTGACTTCCCTCCGTCGACTAACGTGCGTGTCTTCGTAAAAGCGCTTGGTCCCAAGGGAGCCAAGGAAGTGCTCAAGAGCAAGGTCCACAAATCCAATGGTGGCACCGTGACCTTCGACTCCTCACATGAAACCTGCCGTGTGCACAATACCACTGCTGATGCGCAGTACCAGATCCGAGTGGTTGACCATGCCACATTCGGTTCCGACGATGTTCTCGGCGAAGCGCTCTTCTTCGTGGATGATCAAGGCTCTGTGGCTGGACAGGAGAAGCTAGTCAAGGTTGGCAGCGGTTCAGTTGCCATCCGCAGTAGCTTCTCGGGTTCCGAATCAGCCCTTCGGCCTAGCACCGCTCATTCGAACGGCGGCGATGCGGCGTCCGACATCATGGATAGCCCGGACTCGAAGAAGACAGGTCGCCGCAGCTTCCTTAGCAAGAGGTGAGCGGAGGGTAGGTGGAAAAGGTGAAATGAAGCGTTTGGGTGGAAAAAGTGAGGAGGTCTTAGCCTCTCTGTACGCTGTCTTATGGATGTGTTTTGTGATGCCCCTGATGATTACTCCCGTTTCTAATTCTATTGTTAATCGTTATTGTTTTGTTGGCCACAACGTGATGTGATATCCTTTCTTAGTGTAGCAATTGGATACTGTGAAATTTTATGGGGAGATTGAGCCTTCAACAAATAGATTCATGCGCTATTGCTATTGTTACTTCTTGTGTGGATACACAGATTGGCCTCCTGGGTATGGATGCATAGCGAACACATACACCGCCAGAAACCGGTCGAGAGTTCACCTCGTGAATGAAGAGAGCATCAGGCCATTAGGTAGATTCCTTGGAGCTGAACTGGGCATGACAGGTCTTATCCCGGAGCCGATAGGAAAAGCGACTATTGGAATGCTGTGCCCACTGCGTGTCTCTCGGAGGTTTCACTTCTAGGTTTTCTAGCCCCTTCTATGAAAGGTGCCACTGGTCCGAGCGCGTGAAAAAGGATCTTCGGCCGATGCAATCGGCTTTCCAACTCGATCTCTTAAGGAGGGGAAGGGGGGGGAAGCAAATTCCATAGACAGGTGTAGTATAGTCATGACAGTTGTCAAGTTCACTGCAGGATTAGTACAGTAGGATATGACATACATACATGCATAATCAGGCATCGACGGACATTTTAAAAAGCAAGAAACCGGATAGCTGTATGAGTTGTCCTATTATAGGGGGGAAGTAAAAAAAAAAAAAAAAAAAAAAAAAAAAAAAAAAAAAAAAAAAAAAAA
>ML742309.1:0-33659 GCA_009193465.1 Aspergillus avenaceus
AAGAAAAAAAAAAAAAAAAACAATAATAATAATAATTTAGGGACAGACAAGAACGAGAATTTCTTAGCTTAGTTAAGAAAAGAGGATTCTTCTGCTCATTGAGGAGAAAAGGAATCTCAAGATGATCCACTACTGGCCGAGCCGGTTAAAGGTGGAGAAAAGAAGAGAGACAAGAATCCCAGCAGTACAGTGTCAGTCTGTCGGTGCTGCCAGTCCACTTGTCTTCAAGTTGAAACCTCTTCAACGCTTTGATATGGGGATTGGAATTTCTAAAAAATATAATAAAACAAAAAAAAAAGTCCCTTCCACCAGGCACGGGTTTGGGATTGGGGCTTAAAGAAGAGAATTGAAAAGAATCGAAAAGGTTCAGGGGCAAGTGAGAGAGAATGAGAGAGGGAAAAAGAAGGGGAAGAGTGTGAATGAGTGAGAGTGAGAGAGAGATGGCGGGCTGGGAAGCTGACTGTAGAGGCGCCAACAAAGTGGGGTGTAAACCAGGGGAGAAGAGAGACACTGGAGTCGAATTAAGTCCAGTAAGAGAGAGTGACAAGAGACTAAAGTAGAGACAGCGACCAAGGATGCAAGTAATTAGTCAAGTTAAAAAACCAGAAAAGCAAAAAATCAAAAATGAGAATAAAAATAATAATCCAAAGAGAAAAAAAAAAGATATAGTAGAAACGACACAACCTCATTGATTTCTCTCTGAATTGCACAGATAGAAGTGCACATTGGATTGTAGAGGAATTAATTTCCATGACTCGATAGTATCCGTGCTTCTACAACTTTGTTGACCCGTCCTCCTTTACGTCCATGACCATTCGCCCTCGTCATGGCACGTCCACGAGGGCGAGAGCCAGCCGCAAGTTCCACAAAGACACTAAACCAAAAGGATTCGGGAATACTTTTGAGGCTCTCAGCCCCGGGATTGTCATTGGCTAGTGCGTGAAGACCGACTGAGGAGGCTGAACTGTTTCTCTGCACCGAACGGTGGTGGAACTTTGGGCAGTTTGCTTGCTATTTCACTCAATCTTGAAGAGAATGACCCGTGGAATTCAACCTGCTCATTCGATTGTTCTTGTTTTTCCCCCCTTGTTGAGGTGTTTTCTAAACTTACCATGCATCTTATCTGTTTGTTGATTACTTTGTGACATTTGTCTTGGCCTTTTTTTTTTCTTCATTATTTTTTCCTTCTCGAGTTACTCTTCACTTTTTAAAATTTGTGAACATTTGTTTAACTCGGTGTTTTGTGTGTGACTGTCATACTATAGGATGCTTTAATAATCAGCCAAGCAAAAATTTCTCCGACAAGTACCCCGAAACTGGTACCTAAGACCTAAGGCGACGAAGGCTTCGACTCGTCCCTAGAGGGCTTGACCGCCACAATACCTAACTCTCTTTTACCATTAGCTCTGTCGTTTAACCCTGAAATCGCCCCAATGCGTTGTGCAAAGGATTATAAGAATAATATCCCGCATAAAGGAGTCTTAGCATTCACAAAAGGAGATTAATAATGGAACCAAAATTTTCAATTCAAAAGAAAAGTCAAATTAAATAAAATAAAATAAAGATTCACAAGATACATTTTCTACCAGGACTAAGGTTACCCGACTACGAGTAGAAAAGGGCATGGGGGGTGGCTTTCAACATTGCAAGACTGTTGACATTTCCCGAGCCCGTGATCATGACCACATTAATCCTGGGTTGATATCACCGGTTAATTTATAATTTATCATTACCCATTTCTTATCCATGAGAGCCAAACAAAAAAAAAAAGATAAAAAAAAATTCTGATACTATTAGTAGCAACGTCTTAAGACATGGACTAGGAGGAGGGTAAGAACTTCCGCCCGTTTGACTCTGATTGCAACCAGTTAGGATGTCAATGGCAAATTGAAGATGGGCACAGTTGCAGAAAGCAAAAAAAAAAAAAAAAAAAAAAAAAAAAAAAAAAAAAAAAAAAAAAAAAAAAAAAAAAAAAAAAAAAAAACCATAAAATAAAAATTAAAAAGTAGAGAAAAAAGGGTAAGGGAGTTAGCGTGGTCCTGAAGAATCACGCGTGTTTGGTGAGGCTGTACGAGCTCTGGAGGCACAATAAGTAGCTAGAAGAGACGATCGTCCCCCCCGATGGTCAGAAGAGAGACTCATCAGGCCAGGACAGTGGACACAGAGGGAGGGGTTCAAGTTTTTCGTGCTACGGCCTGTCACTCTGCAGGAAATGATCGGGCCAGAGATGTAGCCCCACGTCCGCCCTTTTCTCCACTTGGGCTATTCGCACTACTTTCTTTTTCTTTTTGCCCTCTTCTTTTTTTTTTTTTAAAAAAAGTAGGAAGAGTTACTTATGGACTAGGTGAACAGAAACTATAGTCACTCATTATGCATCCCAAGTACGACGTCGGTGGTGTGCACAAAACCATACCCTAGTGGAAAGAGAGTTAGACCTATGATTCGCTTTCGTCTCTGCTTACCAGCTTTTTTTTCGATCTTCCCCCTCTAATGCCCTATGTGGACGCTAGTGATAACATCAAGCATTAAGCCACGGAGTGACGGAGGTACTCTTGAGCCCGAAGTGGAAAGGAACACGAAATGGAATGAAGTACAAGACAGACAATTAGATTGTAAAGCTAAAGGAAAGTTGTACTATTGTTGCAATCCAACCTTGTAGATCCTCATTCTGGTCTTACCTTTCTTTTTTTTAGTTGTGTTTTTTCTTTATCCTTCGTTCATCATCGAACTTATTTACCCCCCCTCCATCGCAGATCAAACGACAGCATGATGCATGACATGGACAGGCTTCATCTGTCCAACATCCATGGATGTTCCGGCCAAAAAAAATACATGATTATATGCGAGATTAGCCAGGAAAGCCCCTCATCCCCGCCAGCCTCTTGGGATGTAAAGAAAAATAAAAACAAAAAAAAAAAGTTGCCTAAATGGCTTGTTCAATTCTCGGTCGATAAAAAAACCTCGGAGTCTAATTCGATTCTATTAATTCCCTACCATTCAAAGTTTCTTTCCAATCATTCTATATATTTTTTTTTTACCCCTTTTCTGTTTGATGCCCTAAAGCAAGCTATCACTATCACTGTTACTGGCCTACAACAACTACTATAAATATTCTGGAAGAAAAAGAGATCATGACACCAGGTGGGAAGATGCAATGCTTGCACCACCGGCAAGTAAATAACAATACAGAAAGGAAACAAACACAACAACACAACACACACACACCCCAGCACAAAACGCGGCCCGCCCCGGGGCCCCATCAACTTGTTTACTTTTTTACTTACTTTACTTACCAGTTGAGAATGATCATGGAAAAAAAAGGTACATCATTACCCCAACGATCTTAGTTCAGTAGAGCGATTAATTTAAACAAAAAAGCATAACTACCTATCTACCAGGTAAACTAAACTAACAATAACAGTTTTCTGTTATTGACATCATTTAAAGAAGAGGAGGGGAAATGGAGAATCGGGTAAGCCCCGGGCTGATCCTTATTGCCAATAAAAAAAAAATATAAATAAATAAATAAAAAGGGCTAGCCCAGTGGGTAACAAGCAACCGTTTCGGTCATCGAACGATGAAGGCTGCAGGGATCTCTAGATCGGGGCATTTTAAGGAAAGTGTGTGTGCCATGGTATGGTGTTTCCAACGTGGGTTGGACCAATGGGTGAGAATGATTTAGCTTATTGGGTTTAGTGATAGGAGGTTCCACTAGGTGATTATAGTGTGCACTGTCGACAAGTTAAAGAAAAAAAAGCAAAAAAAAGAACACAGAAAATAGAAGGACACAAAGACACAAAGAAAGAAAAGAGAAAGGAAAAAAAGCCCCAAAGTTAGTCAATTGAGCACAGATCACAGTTTTAGCTAGACTAGCCTTCTTGTGATTGTATTCTAATTTATCTCTCTCTAAATTCCTTTTCTTTTTTTTTTTTTCTTTTTCTTTGGTCGGCACTTTCGGCGACGGAGTTGCCCGAATTGCTTACATTTTTGAGGCAACAAAGAAAAGGAAAAAAGCACATGAGCCGCACCCAATTATCATGGTCCAAGCGGCTCCCACTGCTGACGGTGCGCTGGTGACAGTTTACTGGTCCGGCTAATGCCTTGGCGCATCCATTATACGAAGTTTTGCTTTCCAGTCATACTCCGGATCTCCGATCGGGAAGGGAAAAAAAAAAAAAGAAAAGAAAGGGCAAAAATAAAAGGTAAAAAGGAAAAACCGGGTTTTAACTATAGACAAAGTTAAGGCTCAAAAGGATACTAAACCCTGCCCGTTACGACAACTGGCACGCTTACGCTCACCTTGCGTTGGAGTTTCGGTGATTATCCCTACCAGATAGTAGCCGACAGGGAGTAGAGCACCAATGATTGTTCGTTCTCTATCTAGTAGGGCTCTGATAGCATCTTTCCTTGCTGATTGCATGTACATTCCTAACCTACATGTCATAAATAATGCACATAAGCATACTCCAACTAAATAGGTTCATTCTAGCCGTGGGGTCTGGTTGGATGACCGGCAAAGGAAATCTACAATTTCCCTTTTGGACGCATTGCACTTTGTACGTTCTTGACTCGTTCCCAGGCTCTCCAGGCAAACGGGATAGCTTTTTGGGCATGTTCGTATGCCTGCGCGCTGCTCGCCTGCCTCAGTGCATACCGTGCTTTGACCCCTTGAATGATGATTGAGGTTCTCCAGGCAAAGAACGCATCTCCCCAGGGTATATCCGAGGTTGGGTCCCATCCGGCCAGTTCACTATACCACCGCACACAATCCTCGCGTGTGGGTAGCCCCGGCGTGCTGCCGGGTTGAAAATTCTCGGTGTTGTGGTGGGTGCCCTCGAGATAAAATGGACTTGTGAGGTTGCAAAAGTCCGACAGTGGATGTCCCACTGTCGCCATCTCCCAATCTAAGATCCCGATGACACGAGGCTCCGTTTTATGGAAAATCATGTTGTCGATCTTGTAATCGCCGTGGACCAGCGTGCCGCGATCTTTCGGCTGAGTAGCTTTGTCCGCAAAGAAGTTTACCATGTCCATAAAGTGCGGCAACTCGCCCACGGGCTCTTTGGTTTCGATATCCACTGCCTGGGACTGCGCTTTGGACACAGCTGTGAAAGTGGAGATTTGCCGATCATAGTACCCCGACGGTTTTCCGAAGCTCTCCAGGCCAACCGACTTGGGACTGACGCGGTGGAACTTGGCTAGGGTCTGAACAGCCGCTTTCCATCTGCAGGGGTCATCAGCCAGCGATCCATGCCGCAGTTACACATGGGGAGAACCCACAATGCATTTCTCTCTTCTGCGCTGATTCCAGGCATAGCAGGGTCGGTAAAGAGCCGACCGTCCAGGAACTCCATAATATAGAAGGGGGTCCCGATCACGTTACTATCCTGACAGAGACAATACGCCTTTGGCACGGGAACATCCGTTTGCTCCAATGCATGAATGATCTTGTACTCGCGTTCGACCTTGTGTGCCGCCTTCGACAAAAGCTTTCCCGGGGGCTTCTTGCGCAAGACATACCTCTTTCCATCTGCGCCCGTGAGTTGGTAAGTCGGATTGGACTGCCCGAAGGCAAACTGTTGACAGTTAATCAGGTATCTGGCTGCGATAAACATCTAAACCTAGCTAACTAAGCTTACCTGTTTGATGTCTAGCGGTGTTTGGATTTCTGGAACATTCTGACTGATATACCGTTCCAGGGAGGGTATGTCGATTGGTTGGCGCACAGCTCCAGCCATGGTTTAAAGGGGTGATAAAAAACAGGTTATAAAAAGAATTAACTTGAATCGTATAGAAGAGTTTAATTAAGAGCAGTATAACGCCCGTTCAAAAAACCGGTTAATAAAATCATTATGAAGAAAGAAAGTGTCGGCAACAGCTCCAGCAGATGGATGAAGAACGTCCAGTTCAACCGAGGCTAAAACGCCAGGACCTCATTGGTATTTGCGGGGGTATCGGTAGTACAGACCTCCCCAGCCGGACTCAAACATTCAACCTTACTTACTATCCAGAATCATCGAAGCGTAATCGAAAACAAAGGGGTAGATAAAATAAATCCAAAAATACCCACCAAATCCCAGAATAAACCCTTTCAGATGAAAAAAACCACCTATCAAAAATACAGTCCCAATCCAGAAATAAGCATAAAACCCATACATAAAGATACACCCGAGTCACATGCTCCAAAGCTTAAACAACCCAAAAGCAAACAATCCAAACACCCATCGCCAAGCCCATTAAACGCGCTACGCGTCCCAACGCGTCCAGGGCATTCGTACACCGCATTCTAATTCCTTTCTTAACAATTCCACCCCATTTAAACTACAACAAACAACACATCCTAAGAAAAACCAAAAAGTCTAAGACTATGACCAAAGAAGCCACACCACCCACAGAACAACAATCCAACAATCCCACCCACGAGCCTCCATCCCTCCCCGCCTCTCCCGTGGCCAAGCGCACAAAAGCCGAATCTACCACAATGACCAACCCAGCTGTTACCTCCATCTCCCAGCCCCTCCCTCCTCTCTTCATCAAGAAGCTGAGCGAGGGCGGACGCGCCCCGACTCGCGGCTCTGCCTTCGCGGCCGGATACGATATGTACGCTGCCAAGGAGACCGTTATTCCCTCTAAGGGAAAGGCGTTGGTGGATACCGGTATTGCCATTGCTGTGCCTGAGGCAACTTGTACGTTACTTTGTTCATATTACTTGGTTTATTGAATTAGATCCAAAAATAAGAAAAAGAAAGGAGTGAATTCAGTGGCTAACTGAGAATAGATGGTCGGATTGCTCCCCGGAGTGGTCTTGCCGCTAAGCACTTCATTGATACCGGTGCTGGAGTCATTGATGCCGATTACCGGGGTGAGGTTAAGGTGCTCCTGTTTAACCACTCTGATGTCGATTTCCCGATTAAGGAGGGTGATCGTGTTGCGCAGTTGATCATTGAGCGGGTATGTTTGTCTATTTACCTTCCATTTGCTTGTGGGGATGATATGCTGACCCGGTCTAGATTTATACCCCTGAGGTTCAGGTCGTTGAGGAATTGGAGGAGAGCGTTCGTGGTGCCGGTGGCTTCGGAAGTACCGGTAACTAAGCGATTATGTACTGTACATCGGAGATACCTGTTATGATTTAGGATATGGGGAACGGTTTATACTGGCGTTGGTTTATAGAAAAAGAAATCTTTGTTTAACCGGGTGTTTATTTCTAGTGGCCTGGTCGAGAATATCAGTATTGAATGCTATGTGAAGTGTGCATGAACTTGAATAGGCCATTTCTTTGTCTAGGTGTATCCTTTCTAATCCTGTTTATGGAGATAGTGTGTGTATGTGTGTATCTATGCGCTCCCGGAGGGGAGATCTTCTTTTTTCCATTCTTGCGCCTGGAACTCTACCGTGGGTGCGCGGAGGAAGCGTACGTTGCGGACCAATCTGATCTCGGCCGCTTTGCTGTTCCGCAGGTGCTGTCGCTTTTGTCTTTCCTCTTCGCTGAGTTGCTCGTCGCCCTGGGTATCAGCGGCGCGGAGCTCTGCATTGCGGGCCTCCATCGTCTTCTCTAGCACGTTGTGCATGCTCGCCAGGACCTTGACGGTTGTTTGTGCAAGGGGCAGGTCGGTAGCTTTGACGTCGTCTGGGGAGACCCAGGACTTGGTGGTCTGGAGCTGGGGGTCTGCGGCGAACACGGCTTCCCGGAGACGGGCAACGGTCAAGGCGGCGAACATGTCGCCTGTGCCGCTGAAATAGCAGTCCAGGGCTGGGACATCGACGCGGAATAGACGCGGTGTGCCGTCCGAGCAGGTGGTTGATCCAATGATGGTCAGACTGTTTGGTGGTGTCTTCTGTGCTGAGGACTCAGAGAACCCTGCGAGGTCCACGGAGGTGATGATCACATGGGGGACATTGTAGGTAGCGTGGATGACAGTAATGGCTTCGGCGAGGGTGCTGAGAGATGCGATTCTGACGCCGGAGAGGACCCTGAAAGGGTATCAGTTGCGTTATTCTGATGATCCGTGGGAGGACTTACTCGGCTTCGAATTGGTTGGGGAGGATCAAGTCGGCGTGGTGGATGATTTTCTTGTAGGCTGGGACTACGTCATCGTTCACGTATAAGCGGCCTTGGTCTCCCATGACCGGATCGAGAGCTGCAAAGGTGTTAGCTGGCGATTGGGGTACAGGGGGAGTTGAACTCGCCCCAAAAGAAAGAGCCTGGTTTCTTTTCGGCTTTGCGCTGCAGGTCCATGCCAATGGCCCCTACAGCCTCGACAGCCGCAGCACTGGGTGCGTAACCGGACAGCATGACATCGAAATCGGTGAGATGGCTCTGACATAGACCTTCGTAGAGGTCGGTGATCTGCTCGGCTGTGGCCCTTGTGCCTTTGAACTGTCTATAGCCGGTGTGATTGCCTGCGAGTGGTTAATTTGAGGTACGAAGGGGTGGAAATAGGAGGATACACTGACTAAAGTGAACTGTGTTCAAGGAGGCGACATCACATCCCAGTAGTTGCATAACAAGGGTTGCCATTTTGTTCCCGACATGTCTGGCTCATAAGATCAGCGATAAGAGCCAAGATAGAGGGATGTCGGGGTGCTATTGCGGGGTTGCTCTAGGGTTAAAAATGAACCCTCCTTTCCAGAGATATCTGGACAACATACCCGTATACCACCTATCATTAAGTGTTAACTAGGTTCGATCTTGAACAGACGATCGGGTCTCCACATGACCCATGACTTACATGGCTTGCGATGGCCAGGACCCGAGTCTCGGGGACTAAAGAATCTGCGGACATGGCGAATGTATTGTGATTCGACGGACCGGTTGAGAACAAAAAAAGGAATGGAGGTATAGTCAAGATTCTCAAGGCAAATAAAAGCTTCCAAACCCAGTCAGCACTAGAGGCAATGAGGATGTGGTGTAAAGTTGATTCTGGTTTTCATACTTGCAGATAATAAAGTCTCTTAGTCACTCAAAGGTAGGGATGGGGAATGTGGGATGCAATCTCTGCGTTTTGATTGGCTGCAGCCTCCGATGGCAGTTCCGGTGGATTCGATTTCCATCGCCGTTGTTTATCAGCAGAGTACAGTACCTGATTACCTTACTCTTACCTACCGAGTTCTTATAGCGTAGTGATGGTAAGGTATACATGATAGATACCAGATCTAACGGAATGCCATTGCCCTCTAAAATTACAGGCCTAGCTTACTTACTATATTCAACCCATACGCCGTGTACATCTGCAGTGCTAGGACATCTATATTATGACTAGAGCCATGTGTTCGACAAGAGTTTATTGATGCACAAAACTGGTTCAAAGATTAGTAGATCATGAACAGTCCCTCATCAGAGTATCTATATATTGATGTGTAAATATTGATCCACAAGCAAAGTTAGGGTTCATCCATCAAATCCTTCAATAATCCATTCATATGAAGAAACAATCGATCATCTACATTCTTCTCAACTCCAGTGCATAGTATCTCATCAGGACACCTTAACAGATTCGATGACTGCGATCAGGAATGTAAGTCTGCGAAGGAAACCCTATACCCCAGGGCGAAATGCTTATCTCAGCGGTCAAGAAACTTACTTTTGCCCGTACATTGTCAAAGTTGTGGATCTCACAATAGACCCATATAGTTGGATCCCATGCTTAATGTAACCACATAGACTATGCAATGTAATCAAATTCACGATCGCTTCTGACTTGTTACCAATAACACTGAATGCCAGAATTGTGGTAAGTTTGTCTTCAACTATCCCGATATTACCCTGCGGTAAAATCCTCCAAGGCTGCTTTGAAGAATGTGGAGCCTCAGGCGCTGTCAAAGTCGGTTGAAAGAATATATATTCATCGGCCTGTTTTCCACACCCAGTCGATTGCTTCTTGCATTGGAGTTGCATTGAAGCCATGCGCTTCATCCAGTCGCTGCTTCGACCTGCACTAGAGGAATACTCGAGGTCTAGTTCTTGCTTGGGTTGGCATAAACCCTGTTTTTAGTGGCTCAAGAGTCTATAAAATCCTACTTAACAGGCATCTCTTGGCAAAGTAAGCCTCTAGACCCTTCCAGGGAGGTAATAAGTAAGCGGAATCAATCTCGCTGTTAGTCACCGCATAAGCCATGCGGCCGGGGCTCCAGGTAGTGAAATTGGTGGCTGCAGCCACAATGAGGAAATGAGGATGTCGAGACCACTCTGGCAAGCCTTCGGGTCTCTACCCCCGTAATAGATCTCCGTGGCAGGGCAGCTGCTTTAGAAAACTGGACGCTTACAGGAGGTCATGAGTGGGTCATGGAGACAGTACTTCCCCCGTGTTATTTCACATTATATTGAAACAGAGAGTTCTGACTTATTGAGGAAAAGCGAATAAATGTTATGCATCAATTTCAGGCTGGACCGAAAATGCGAGGCTGCAGCACTCAATCTATCATGCATAAAAAACCATGTACAAGCATGAGCCTTGTACTGGGTTGTTCCAGGCGAGCAAGTACTCTTGTTTTCTGGCTCACTGATACGCTGTTCCGCTCGATTTGGTCTCCGCTATTCTCCACCGAATCGGTTTCGGTCGTGGAAGTGTACACCGACCGCCGCGAATGGGATCCAGCACGGGGCTTTCACAGCAGTGGAGATTCATCTCTTGCCGTGGTCTGTTTGATCAGCGTGGAGATTGCCCTTGTAGCCGAGCATAATAAGAGTTTTTGGTTCGGGTTCAGTTCCCTTTTCCGAATCCGATAACCTTTTTGGTCAATTCTATTTTAGATCTTAACGAACTATCCGACACATTAAGTTCAATTTGTTAGGAGAGGCGCGGTAGCCATTGCCGTCAATTCCACCCCTCTAGTTCCGAGATAAATGAGATGTGGATCATGGCTGATTCGGACAAAGGGCAACCGGACAAACGAGTCCCCTTGTAGGATAGAGACCGCTTATTGGTAAAAGGGGGGGGAGGAAGAGAAAGGTTACAATCAGTGGAGAAACGGCACACAGAGTGTTGAAGGAGGTAAAAGATGGGGGGGGAAAGTGTAAGTCAATGGGATGTTTCATTCGCTGGAATGTGGGCACGGGACTTTTATGCAAGGATCCCTGTCGTTACCAGTTGTCGGCCACGGTCTAGAATTGTCCGTTTTGTCCAAGTATTCAGAATAACATGAATAAGAATTGAAATGATTCATTTTGTTTCCTTACACGGAGTATTTGTATTTTAATTTATCTTATTTTTTCTTCAAAGATTAGGTAGAACAATTAACGGTATCCATTTAGATGTAAGTAATGTTAAAAAGAAAAGGATCCACCAATGGAATCTAAGTGCCGTTTAGTACTAAGAATAAAACTCCTTTAGTGGATGGTCTGGAACCAGGAATTCGACTCTTTGTTTCTTCTCCTTTTTTTTCTTTTTCTTCTCTTTTCTTTTTGACTTTCTTCTCTT
Source organism: Aspergillus avenaceus (assembly GCA_009193465.1). Taxonomy (NCBI): domain Eukaryota; kingdom Fungi; phylum Ascomycota; class Eurotiomycetes; order Eurotiales; family Aspergillaceae; genus Aspergillus; species Aspergillus avenaceus. The sequence continues at coordinate 11,421 of ML742309.1, forward strand.
CGGAGGTTTATCATTATTTTTTATTTTTTATTTTTCTATTTTTTTTATTTTTTTTTGTCTGTCATTTCGGCTCATTTCTTAATAACCATAATCTTCTATAAGTTTGGGGGCTGGTGCCACATAGTGAGTTTTTTTGTGTGCACAGATGATACCTTCTTTTTTCCCTTCTACATCTTCACCACTGGCAATTCATCACTATTGCCTTACCTTTCCAACCCCCCAAATGTGTGGTCAGGTGCAATAGTGGACTTTAATTGTTTCTTAATCATGCCCCTGTCATAACATTCTCACCGTTTGTCTTTCCTTGCTTTGTTGACACTCTTTTTACATGCCATCTGGGGCAAAGTCACTCGTTACTTTTATTTCTGCCATCTTTATGAATCTTTGGTTACATTCCACTGTCCGAGGGTCGGACAGTCGGCGTGTGCAGGTCAGCAACATGCATTCTTGCCGACGGACTGGATTATCTAGTCTTCATTTACTATTGCTGACGGCCCTTGCGGCCCCGTCAGTCGTTGCATCTGTAATTCCTCCCATCACCCGAACAGATCTACATCCCACGATCTCTCATGGAAGGATCGTCGGCGGCGATCACCACCGCGACATATCTCATTCTCCACCTGGAGAACGTGCGGAATGGGACCGCCAATACCTCCGAGATGTCACCGTACAAGTAAACCACAGCCTCGACGAGAGCGCAGCGAACACGCCGATTCTCGTCGCCCCGGCTAATGATGAAACTCCCGAAGACAACAACCACAGCACAAAGTCAACCCTCACAGCACGGTCCAACAGCGACTCCAGCATTCCCACGCCGTTCGACAGTAATCTCTCGACAAATTTCACATCCGACAGCTGTCCCAAGTTCTTCAAGAAATTCCTCTCCGACGCGAAATTCACCAAGTGCTACGCAATGTCGACGCTCCTGCGCGACTCGAGCAGTTTCTTCCAGACCCTCAAATCTGCGCCGGCCACCTCCCGGCTCCTGGACCTCGCCTGCGCAGCCGACGTAAGCGACTGCTCCAAGGTCATGTCCGATCTCGCCTCGCGCATCACCAAAAGTGACGCCTGCGGCAAGGACTACTCCCTAGGCAATCCTGTCGTGACAAGCGCCTACACCGACATGATCATCTACGAGCCTATGTACCGCGCCACCTGTCTCAAGAACCCAACAACACTCAACTACTGCTTCGTCGACGCAGCCACCAACACCTCCAACACAGCCGACTACGACGTCTATTTCGTCCCGTACGGAAGCCCCATCACCGCCAAGCCCTATCCCACATGCAACAAATGCGTCCAGGCCTCCATGGACCTCTTCAGCCAATGGGCCCAGAAGGACGGCCAACCGCTCATCAAATCCTACCTTCCCACCGCGAAAGCTCTCAATTCTAAATGTGGAGACAGCTTCGCCAACGTCAACATCACCCTGGGCTCCCTGTCTTCCACGTCATCGGCTACTTGGTCCGCCAGTCGACCCGATATATACCTGACAGCATGCATTGTCGCCCTAAGCATAGGTGTAAGCTTCGGAGGGTTATTCTAGTCTCCCTGAAACTTGAACAGAAAAGTCTTCGATTCTCTTTTTTATCATTATATTTATTTATTCCTGGGATAATTTGTACATCGTCAAGGTCACGGTTATGGGTAACGACAGCGACTGCTTTTATTTGATTCTACCATATTAATTTTTTTATTGATTGGTTAATGGTCAAATCCATTTCAATCTTAATGTTTATATTTTTCATCTAAATCACTGGCACTAGTATTTATATCATCTCACTGCTCATTCCATACCAGAAGTCTAACTTGAAACTCCAAGTTCAATTTCCATGTAGAAAATAAGGGAATCAATTGACCCCCTTTTAATTCATTCAGATGATTATTATCGACAGGGAAAAAAATAAAAATAAAACGTGAACCATCAGTATCATCCTACCCATCGTCAGATGCTAATGCTATGTATGTGCTCTGGAAAGTAAAAAGAAAAGAAAAGAAAAGAATTTCATCAAGGTATATCCAGCTCAGTCAGCAATATCCAATATGGTCTGAAAGAGTGGAACAGAAAGTGGACATGAAGAAATAAAAAGGTTAATAAGTAAGGATAAGAGGTGAGAAAGAAAAACAGTCAAATGTGGTTTCAGGTAAGAGTACTGTCGTAATCATGATTTGATATTTCTGATTTCTGATATGTGTGGGTATATATGCTCCAATGGTTCATGTGTTCATGTGAAGGATGATCCGTGAAGAGAAGAGGTTTTGTTCAAGGGTAGATAGAGGAGGGAAGGGGGAAGGGGGGGGGGGTAATGTTCAACTCGATCTTAGACCGTCTCCCATTGCGACTCCTACTAGACTTTGGGGTTCGCTGAAACTCATTTCCGGGCCTGCGGCGATCGGACTCTGTGCGTCTCGTCCGCGTTTCACTCGGAAAAATGCCAGTTTGGAGAACCGGTTTAGCTGGTTCCAGAAGTGTTGGCCGGCTGTGTGTCTGCTGATGCGCTCCAGGAGGTCGACTGTTGCCTCCCGGACGGTCAGATCCGGGTGGAATAGGCCCATGCTGAGGTAGAAAAGACCTGCTTGGTTTTCCGGCGTCACAGTGAGGAGAAGGCATATCCCGGCATAATCTTTGATTGCGTGAGAGAACGCAACGTAGATAGCTCCCGCGTCGGCTGAAGAGAGTTTGAGCGCCCGAAGACGGTCGTGGTGGTGGTGGAGATCTGGTTTTACAATCGGACGGGCGGGATAATACATGCCTGCGATGTCTTGGATGAAGGAATAGTATGACCGAGTGGTCCGCCATCCTTCAATTCGAGAGACGGAGGCCATTAACTCTCGTTGTTTGGCTAGTTCGTCTGGCCAAACATAACCATGTCCTCGCAGTGTAGTGGGATCCAACGGATCCGCCTGCACACCACTCGGGCTTTCTGGAGAGAGCTCTTCGTTGGGCCCTATGATATAGAGGTTCGATGCGCCGTACACGGTTTCTTCAAAAACCGAAGCGACACGAGCGAACTTCAAGATGTAAGAGCGCCACTTCGCTCGAATGGCATTCTCGCCATAGCGGTTAGCGATGCTACGCTGGACATCCTCCATAAACAGATTATCTCCAGTGGGGTCTGAGTTTAGGTTTGACGCATGAATGTGGTTCATCGCAGCTTGTTGTTGGAAGTACAACAGTCCCTCTGTGATCGGTGCCGGTTCTATATGAGTACTAATCTTCATACGACCGGTAGGAAGATCGCAAAGAACATCCCACCACTCGGGGTGGTTTGCAAATGTTGGATTTGTTACTCCAGCAATGAAGCCAGGAACCTTCAGCAGATCATCGATTTTGGTCAGGTCAGTGTAGGGGAACGCATGTCTGGTGAATCCGCGCAGAATTCCTCCTGACGCCAACGCGCAAGCGGCCAGTACAGCTTCCGCGACCTCTCCGGAGGGCCGATTATGGCCCAGAAACACTACACGTTTCTGAGTTAACATCGCATTTATGAGAATGATGATCGGGTGGGTGTAAGGGCCACTAGTAGTGAGATGCGGATGAATTGGGAACGGCTGAGGTGAGGTATTATGATGCACGGAGAATGTCTGGATGAGCTTTATGAGTGAAAAGTCACCCACGACTTCCGGCCAGATAACCGTGGGCACCTTGACCGGGATAGGTATCTCGTTGTAGACAATCTTCGACTCGAATTCGTGGGTATCTCGGGGAAGCGCATGTCGAGACGTCGTCTTTTTCGGTGAAGGCGGAGACTCCACCTCGTAAGACTCGCCGTCCTCAGCCATCCGTTGACGGATCATTTGCTCGAACTTCTCAAGGAACATGTCCTTGCAGTTACTAGCTTGTAATATTTGTCGCTCCAAGAGCGACAGTTTGGGCATCAACGACAGGTCCATGGAGTTCACTGCATTATATAGTGAGGCAAGGGTTTCTGGGTAAGGATTCTTGAAGTAGTCCTCAAGCGCAAGGAGAAGAAGGGGCTATACACAATGTTAGAGTATATTCTTTTGAAAGCGAAAGATAATTTCCTCAAATTATCCGTTGACCAACCTTGTATATATGGAGAAAAGAGTGGCGCGTACATATTGCCATGGCTTTGACAACCGCACCTCTGTATAGTTTAGTCGCACAGCGTCGCGAGTTAGAGTAGGAGAGACATACCTTTTGACAGTAAGGTCTTGTTTCGTATTTACAAGGTTTAGAACATACATCAATGGCGGACCTTCGCCACCTTCCTCCTCGTCGCTGCTCTCTTCTTTGCTAGACTCATCCAAGTCCTCACCACTATCGTCAATGTCGTCACCGTTATGTGACCCCCCTAACTTCTTCTTTTTCTTCTTTTTTCCTATTACCGAATCATCGTCCTCTTGGTCGGCACTCGAGTCCTTGTGTAGGAAGAAGATGGTCCAATCCTGACTACGCACATGGGTCTGATCCGGAAGCATCAGCTCGGCCAGCATGCTCTCATCACCGCTGATCGGCGCAGGGTACTGATGTTCCATGATCGGACCCCGATCAATGTGAAAGGAGGCGACCAGAATGTATTCGACATGGCGCTCGGATGAATCACGAGGATATTGCGATTTACATTTCCGTGTTTTAGAGAGCGTAAGACCGGCGACGCGATCTTCTAAGCGACGTATCGAAGTAGCGGAGTTGCTTATGGATCTTTTATGGATGATAGAAGGAGAAGGCGACAACCGAGGTAACCCATTGGTTTTAGAATTCGAGGTCGGGAATTCTTCGGATGGTCGACGAGGGAGTGGTAAGGTCATCTTGTTTCAGGGGAAGAAAGTTTTTAGGGGGGGGGTTAGAGGGAGGAATGTTCGGATTTAGATAGTCAATTGTATCAGATCGAGAGAATTTGGCCGTAGAACAATGTGGACGGACAATCGAGGAATAGCCGCATACTCAAAGGAATTAATTGGTCAAATAATTCCTAAAAGGTTATCTGGGACATTAGGGAGTCAGATTGGAACTGTTTTGTTCGCCACAAAGGAAGAATTTAATCGGAAGATTTAATTGAATGATCGACCATGCTATTGATCCGATTTCAGGGGGTCGTGAAAAGGGGACTTTTTTTCTGGGATGGAAAGCCTCAAACTTGAAACCACACGTACCGGTAAATCTCCACAGCGGGGAGAAGGGGAATTCCACGGGAGAGCACTACAATCGCCATTATCGGGAGGTGCTAAGGAAAGAAAGAATTTCAATGGTGGATGGGAAAGACAGACATGGTGAAGAGAGAATGTGGGTGATGTGAAAGGGAGAGTTTGTCAATTGTAAAATGTGTCAAGTGTCAAAAAAAAAAAAAATAACCAGCCACAGGTATGTATGTAAAGTAAAGTACTTTTATTTATTTTTTTAAATTTTTATTTATTTCTGTTCTTTACGCCGTACAGTCTTATTTCCTTATCGTTTCAAATTCCAAGAATGATTTCCCATGCGTTTTGTGCTTGTGCTCCGGATAAGCTCTCCGCACGTGCCCTCGAAACATGTATCGGGCCGATAATGACCCCGAGTGTTTGTTTGGTTTAACTTGTTTGGGATTTGCTTTTCCCGTTTAGGTAACTTATTTAGATCCAACTGGTTTTAAAACCGTTTCCTCTATCGCGAACTATCAATCAATCGATTAATCATTCAATTTCCACCCTTCGAAACATACACCGCAAATTTGTTATTTTTGATTTTTTTTTTCCTTCTCCAACCTTTTTCCACAACCCCTCTCTTTCTTTACACTAGTCTCCAGCTCCTTTCTCCAGATACCCCTCATATACTACGTCACTGTTTATTGGATAGTTCCCCCGTTATTTAAGACTAAAACTAGATTGGTGATCCTACATCATGGTACATTTGATCTCCCCCCGCAATTATTTATTAATCAAGCTTATCATATTGGAATAATCTAGGTCACCTCCAATACTCCTTACAAACCGTCACCCTTATCCTTCGGTTCACCTCGTACTTCCCCTTTCCGTCGCCCCTCTACCCCCAATTCTCCACCTACCGGACTCCGTTCCAGCACACCGGGGAGCTCACCGGGTCGCGGATACACCCCTGTAGTATCACCGAGTAAACTCAATCAGTCCTACACCGCCGAGCTTGAAGATGTGTCACCGAGCAGTAGAGAACGCATTCCCCAGCCCCGATTCTCCAGAGGGTCACCGTCGGCGTCGCCAACAAGGGGAGCTATGTCGCCGGATACCTCACCTATCATGACCAGGACCGCTGGTTTGATGACTGCATCGTCTGATGCTGCTGCGAGATTAGCGCCGGCGCAACTGCGAGAGATCCGAGAGGCGTTCCAGGTCCTGGACCGGGACAATGATGGGTTTGTGGATAAAGATGATGTCGCGGATGTGCTTTTGAATGTCGGTATGTTGTTATCTGAGGAACATTCGGTGCCATGATGGCTGCAAGAATAGGATACTTACTATGTGGGGTGATAGGCCAAGACGCGTCTAGATTGTCGGAATTCTTCCCCATGGGGGGAGCCCAGACGATCAACTTCCCCTCATTCTTGAATATATTATCTAATCTTCTGAGCCCGTTATCGTCGCGTCAAGAACTAGTGAATGCATTGGCTGCATTCGATGAGGATGATAGTGGACAGGTCGATGTGAGGGAGCTACGTGACGCGCTGCTGCACACGGCTCCGGAAGATGGAGAGCAGCCGTTGTCAGAACGGGAGATCAATGAAATCTTAGATGGGTTTACAGGCCGTCGGGTTTTCGGTGGGAAAGGCACTACGAAAGGTCCCGGTGGAAACAAGAGGGGGGAGGTATTCCGGTATCAGGAATTCGTCGAGGGAGTCTTGGGAACGGAGAATGGCCAGACCAGTCGACGAGAAGCTTGATGGCTGAAGATTTGACTCGCACACACGGGAAGGAATCCGGCGTTTGAGGTGACACGAGGAATTTGACGATTATCATTTTACATAAAGCTCTGGAAGCTACGGTATCAGTCTATGTCTAGCATTATGAGGCGAAACAAATCTGGATATGACGTGAAGGGGGGGGGAAGGGCATGTTATATGAGACGTCTCAGAGTGGCAAATCAGATTTAGAATTAATTAATTGAGACAGTGCATGAACTATTTTGGGGGAAGATCAATTCTGATTTATAAAAGACCAAGATGGATTGACGAGTCATGAGAAACGTTGTAGGGAGTATATGGATAAGAGACTAGTTTTTGTAACGGTTCCACTTGAACACCATAGCAACTGAACCAAACTCCGGAGTAAGTTAAACCTTTTTGACTCAATAAATCCATCCATTAAATTGCTTGCAGCGCGTCGCGTGTCCCCGCATTCCACCCTGGACATCATAAAGAAAAAAAAGAAGGGAAAAGAAAAAGGAAAAAAAAAAAGGAGACAAGTTTCCATACTCCGGTATATTCCCCTAAAACAGAAAAATAAAAAAATAATTATATTATTATATTATTATTTTTCTCTTTTCTTAAAAAAAATTATTAATCTCTCCAAAGAAAAATTAAAAAAATTCCATGACAAGTCTTCTCTTTTCACTCTTTTCTTTTTTTTTGTTCATTATTATTCAAAAAGAACCAAGGGGGCAAAGATGATTTGTTTCTATGATCAGATTCAACAAACATAATAAATTCGCCGAAAAACCCGAACAGAAAGAAACAAAGACAACACAACCATGACCTCACAACCCACTCAGGCGCAACTTAATCTCGCCGCCCTGGCGGGTTCACCGTCGCCAGGAGCCATGCGAAGTTTGCGCAAAATCCAGTCTCATCAGTTCCTATCGTCAAATCTCTCTTCTCATCCCTCGAGTACTCGGACATCGGTTGGGCCCGAGGACCTCGCCCAACCAGCTCAACTCGATTCCCCCGTACGCCTGCGCGCTCATCGTCGAGCTCGTTCCAACAGCGACGCTTCATCCCGTGAGCCTCCGACCGTAGGGACTCAGCGACGGACAGCAAGAAAAACGGGTTCGGGGTTTGGTATTAAACGATCGTCCTTGGAGGTGTCGTTGCGGGATGGTCCCCATCAGGGGAATGTCCGCGAGGGTCTACAAGAGCTCCGATATTTGATCTTATCTACCAGGGTGGAAGCTGATGGGGATGGCATGGTATGTTTTTGCTTTCTTTCTTTTCTTTTCTTTCTTTCTTTCTTATATTAAATCATGCGAAATCTGAAAAGCAGAACGTGAGGACATCCCGCTAACCCTATCTCTTTCAGTCAAGTTATCGCGTATATCTGTGGTTGGCGCTTCTCGATATTCCCCCCGTTCCAACAGACGAATACCTCTCTCTTATCCACCGAGGTCGCTCGCCAGCTTACACAAAAATCCGCAATGACACGTTTCGCACATTAGCCACCGACCCATTATTCAAACGCCGTGTCACAGAAGCCAGCTTAATCCGGTTACTCAACGCGGTAGCCTGGAAGCTCCATGACGCAAAAACCAAGAACAGGGCCAAATCCCGACCGTCGACAGATCGCCGCCGACAGATGGAGCTCTTGATCAACACACCCCCCAGTATCGCAGAAGAATCATCGTCCAGTCCAGACTCAACGATACGACGCAGCGCGCGCAGTGGCATCATTACCAACGACTCGGCGATCTACGTGCAGGGCATGAACGTTCTATGCGCGCCGTTCCTCTACGCAGCCCGCAGTGAAGTCGAGGCGTTCGCATTGTTCCACTCATTCATCACCCGCGAATGTCCAGGCTACATCCGCGGTGCCATGGACGGCGTCCACCGGGGTCTTCGTCTAGTGGACCGGTGTCTAGAAATTGTCGAGCCCAAGCTCGCAGCATACCTCTTCTCCAAGGGCATGCAGGCCGAACTCTACGCCTTCCCATCCGTCTTAACCATGTGCGCCTGCACACCCCCTCTACCAGAAGTCCTCCACCTCTGGGACTTCCTCTTCGCCTACGGAGCACACCTCAACATCCTCTGCATCGTCGCTCAACTGATCAGAATGCGAGATACCATCCTCGAAAGCCCAAGGTACGTAAACATCCCAACCCCACAGTAAACAAGTGAGTAAAAAAAGCAAAGAAACAAACCCACAACAAAGAAAACAAAAAGCAAAATCCTACACATCACATCCCCAAAACAGGGAATCCAGAAGCAAAAAACAACCAATCTGACCAATCATCCCACAGTCCAAACAAGATCCTCCGATCCTTTCCTCCCCTCGACGCCAAAGAAATCATCGCCCTAACCGTCCTGATCGTCCGGAAGATCCCCGAACCCCTCTACGCCGAACTGATCGACCACGCCAAATAATAAACCCTTTTCAGACAGAACAAAAAGGGTCAAATAACTCATTCCTCACAGATACCGTTGTATTATTTATGAATTCCCTATCTGGTTTTCTTCCCATTTCTTTTTCGCATCTCTATTACCCATTTTCTCACTCACATTTTTGCATTCAACCCCAGCAAAAAAAAACCTCACTATATTAATCTTGTGATTCCAAACAACCTATCATCTCACAGGTCGTGATGGCGTTTTTTTTTATCCTGCATTTCCTCCTCGACAGTCTTTTTTTTTTATTCCCGAAAACCCTAATCTTGCCGTTTTTTTTTTTTTTTTTTTTTTTTTTTTTTTTTTTTTTTTTTTTTTTTTTTTTTTTTTTTTTTTTTTTTTTTTCATGCCTGATGAGAACTGGCATTGTATTATGACAGTATGATGAAAAAGAATGAATTCTTAGCTATTAGATGAGATATGAATGATGATTCTATTGCTTTTGCATTTTCCCTTTCTTCTATCTATTTCTGAAGGTGTATAGATCATTATAGGATGAGTTATATGCCTGTCTAGTATTGGTGTATACAGCGCATATACATCGACCCGAGGGATGTAGCAGTTTAGTGTAGGTACAGTAGTGCACAGTTGTTAATCGTCGATTATAGATATTTAATACTAACTACTAATCTACTGTATTGAATCCAAAATATAAGATATTAATGTTTAACAGAAGTGGAAATTATTGACTAATACAAACTATTTCCAGTTATAGAGGTTCGATGTAGTTGATTTACTTATTTACTTCTTATTACAGTTTATTTCACTTTACACCCACTAACTGCATGGATTTTGAACTATGATCTAATGTTGAAGATTGTATATACTTGTATACCCTTCAATATATGTATAGACATAGTTACTAACGTAAACTATTGTTTCAAAAGGTAGAGAGAAAAATCAATCTATCTATCTCTATCACCAAACACCACAATTCCAAAAGCAAACAAAGAATATTGAAATCCCATCCTCACCATTCCCTTCCTGTCCACTATCCCAAAAAACTAGACCGATCACAATTATAAACATAAAAAAGCTGCGAAGATTTACCCGGCACCACTCTACCAATTTCCTGTCACACCAGACCTTATATCAAGATATCAATACCTTACATGCCAGACCGCAATCCAATAATAAGAGAGAATAGTAGAGGTAAAAAAACAAGGAGAGTAAAAAGGAGAATATATGAGAAATGACTGAGAATCAAATAGAGAAATGAAAGAATGCTACGCGGCGACTTCCGTTTTTTTAATGCCGGATCCGTTGACAACTAATGGTTGGCATCGGTCCGCTGGCTTAGTATCGTCGTCCGGGCCAGGACCCTGAGGTGCACAGGCCGGGGGCATCGGGGCAGTGACTATTGCCATGGGGACACCTGGGGGCTCGAGAGCATAGGATGCGGCCAGCGGGATACTTCGGTCGATTTTGACGCGGATTTTGGCGTCTTTGAAGACCGAATTGTTGAATCGAGCGACGGCACGCTTGGCTTCCTCGGATGTTCGGAAGGTGATGCGGGCGAAGCCCTTGCAGCGGCTGGAGGATGGGTCGAGGGGCACTTCACAGGCGTCAATGGTACCTGTTTCCTGGAGGTGGGATTGTAACTCGGACTTGGTGGTTGTCGGACTGAGGTTCTGGATAAAAATGGTGCGGCGGGGGTGTGGTCTTTGGGGCTGGTGGAGGGCGTGCGGTGGGTAAAAGGGCATGGGCGTCGGAGTATAACTGTAGGTGTAGGTGTACGTAGCAGGCTTGTGGGGAGCCCTTCGACCGTGTGAATGGAGAGAAGGGTCTTGGAAGGGCGGAACGGGCGAGATAGGGTAAGGTGGAAAGACGGTGAAGGCGAGAGGGTCGCCGAAGGATGGTCGGAGTGCGGGCGAAGGTGGAATGCCTGGCATTGGCTGTGTTAGGGGGTCTGGGAAGATGGGTATGAAGTGATGCGGAGGCAAATTCATCATCGAGGGGTGCCCATATTCCGGTGGTGGATACGTGGGATTCGTCCCCGCCATTACAGGTCTTATTGTCATCAGTATATGTTTCTTTTGAAGGCAAGCGATGCCTCTGCGAGATGCATACAGAGGGAAGCTTACTCGGGAGATATGGGTGACGGAGGCACCGCCATGTTCTGGGGGACTCTGGGGGGCGTCGAATACCCAGCAACGTAGTTCGGAGGAATAACACACTGTGGGCTCTTTGTCGGGCCTGCGATGGGTCGAGTAGGCGAACTTGTTCGGGCCAACGTCACGACCAAGCTCTGTCCTTCCCAGCCGTTGGTAGATAATCTGTCTGAAGGCTCGTTAGTTATCTCCACGGTGCCCCCGTTGATCGAATGGTGTACGCACGGTAAGTCCGCCATGCTTCATCCTCGTTCTTCACGATAATCTGGCCTAGGCCTGTCGGGAAACCATGGTGGTCGTCATATACCACGGCCTGTCGAATATGTAAAGCTGTCTGACGAACTAAGTCCTTCAACTCTTGCCAGCGACAATGGGCTGGGATCTATCTCATCCGTAAGCCAACCATCTGAAAATCTTGATGAAACGCTTGATTTACCCCCTGAAGAAATAGAACAAACTCGTCTTCTGACCCGCGCGGTCTTGGTTTTCCTTTCTGTGGGGGCATTCTGCAGCTATAGATATGCTACGTATCGAGCTCTGCGCCAGTGTGTGCGGGATTATGCTGCGCAGTGTTCACGAGTACTGCAACCCTGACGCTCGGGGTTCGATTTGTCGATCTAACGCAGATAGTCAGGTACGTTGCCCAGAGAGACTTTGGTCAAATCTTGTTGGAAACCCAATCTGGAATTCTTAGGGACGCTGCGACGGGCGAAGTTTGGCTGGCTTAACACCAGGAAAAGGGCCATTTGTAGGCAATTCAGATAGTTAGGGCTTACCTGGGACCTAACTCTTAGCTCACGGTCGCTCGATGATCGTGAATGTCGGAATGTACAAGACGGTCTAGAATAAAAGCAGATGGCACTCGCCTTTAAACCAGCAAGGGTGAAGGGAAAAAAAGAAAAGGAATATTAAGCAAGAGCCCTGGAATAGATCCGAAACGATCTATTCCGACATCCACAGTCCCACCGACAAGAAGGAGTTGGGACTCGGGGGAGGAATTACAGCAGGAGCAATAGTGCAACGAGGCCGGGGACTGACAAAGCCGCCGATGCGTCGGCTGACGAATAGAAAAGGCACGCCTCAAACAGTACAGAAAATTAGACTGGAGTTGCCTCTGTAGTGGATAGGATCTGATGGTGAGATGTGTCCATTTGCCTTCAATCTGATGGATGTGATGGACCGGGGGTGCAGACCTGATAGATGTCATGCATTGACCCCAGCGGATAGCTGAGAAACTATGGTTTATGTGTGGAGGGAAACCAAGAAAAAAAGAAAAGAAAAGAAAACTGAGAAGGAAAAAAAAAAAAAAGAAAAAAAAAAAAAAAAAAAAAGGAAAGTATTGAACTCGACAAAATAAAATACCAATTAACCTGTTGTGTTTTCATCAAGTTTTCGTATTCTTTTCTTTTTCTTCCCAGAATATCTTGGTTGTTCTCTTTTGTTGTATATAAATATGATTGTTGTTACTATTCTGGATAAGATCGCGGATGATAGAACGAACCCCAACAATTTTTATTTTTCATGATACACTCTCCGTCTCATATCGCCCAAACAAGGAGCACGGTAGTACATCCCAAGAGGGCTCTCAGGCCCTCGAGTATGGAGATCTTGGCGGTTCGGTGTTACACCGCTAGATCTCAGGGCAGCCACAAGAGGGGACGATGGCGAAGCTCAACAGCTTCACAGAGAGAAAAGAAAAGAAAGGGTGGAGAACCAGCCCTGCGTTGTTCCTGCGAATTAGAAAACAAACAGACATCATTGTCAACCGAATGGCATTGTGCGGATGAACTGACTGGTCATTGATTAGGTTAGTGAGATGCCGGCCATCGATCTGTTGTCCTATGACTGTGGATTACTCCCCAGTCCAAGGGTCGGAAAATGGATGAAAACGATTGGAAGCAGGAAGGATGCATCCAAGTTATTGCCAGTATTTCTTTTTCCTCAGTCCCTCTTTGGTGGTTAGGTCTTTTTTTTTTTTCTCTCTCCCCTCCCTTGGCTATTCCCCTAGCTTCAGAACTGGTTTGCAAAAATAGATCGTCATCGGGAAAGATGCGATGAGTTGATGTATCATCTTTGATAAGCCACACAGCAACAATATGGTACCCAAGAAACTGAGCTCTAAGCTTTTAGCTTCAACTCCCTAAATTGCCCTGTAAGATCTAGCCTCCGAAGAAGAACGGAAGTGAAATAATAAGAAAAGGATCTTTGTGAAAGGAGGAAAGACAATGTATTCGGCAATCGGTCACACTGCCCTTCGACTGTTGGTGTTAATCCTTGATTACATCTGCATATGAGGCATCGACAATCAACCAATCTTGATCGATGACTGTCAATTAGGCAGACAGTAAACCAATCCGATGGTCACCGCCAGTGCAACAATTATAACAAATTCTCAGGTGCCCAGCACTTGGTACTTTGGTAAATAGTAATTGAATCTTAAATCTAAACCACCGCGGGATAACAAATTCATGCAGAGAAGAACCAAAAGCTTTTGTCAATGACAAAAGCCTTGTTTTCAGTTGTTGTTAGGAATATCTGTCAAAAAAGCAAGTTTGAAAGGGGAAAAGGGTGACAAAGGTTAAATGTATGTACATAGTTGCATGAAATTAAGTTCATTCATACGGAGTAGTAACAACTCACAAATAACTCTCTATGTATGTAATTTGTAAGAGACGTCTTCTCTTCAACAACAAGCCCTTATAGCTCAGTGGTAGAGCGCTTCACTCGTAAGTTTCAACTTACATTGCAATCCGCATAATGAAGAGGTCTGCGGTTCGATCCCGCATGGGGGCATTCGGAGGCGCGGTAGCGCGAATCATCTTTTTCCATATCTTTTTTTTGTTTTATTCATCTCTGAATCCTTGGTTTGTCCAAGGGGGAAAATAAAAGATAAATTAGCTTTTTGCTTTTCCTGTAATTCTCATTTGTCAATTACACACTCGTTTCTATGTATTTGTTTCTTTTCGGATGCTTCAATATCACCATCTGTCATATCAATCCCTGCCGCTTTTTCATAGTCTACTACATTATCAACTTAGCTTTGTCATGGAACCCCTATTCATGTGCACTGTGTTCATCCTATTGTCTCATTCAATCAATCGCTAAAGGATCCAGATCTACTTGACCGCAACACTGACTCAATTAGGAGTCCAGATCAATCTTCAGTCACGATGCCCGATTTGCATTAAAATTCAATAGTCCGACGATCGATCCATAGCTTCGACTTCTTTCCCCGGTCCCGTGGTTCTGGAATGATCTTCCGTTACCCACTATTCGCTGGGTCTGTCATCGATGGAAATCCTTCATCGTAAGTTAGCTAGCCAATAGATGATAATGGAAAGCACTAGTTTTCTTCGGGTTCCATCCAAAAGGAGCTTTTCATGATATGAGTCATGGCTACAGACGTGCGAATCTGGTACCTTACTCCATAGACTCGCATAAGGGGTTAGTGGAGTTGTGGTTGCGGCTGCTTTCTATCTGTTCCTGGAATATTATGGGGCTTGATCTAGTTTCTAAGGCTACGTGTATAAAGTACTCCTAGTATAGGGGTTGATGCACTGATGGTGGAGGCCGCTCGGAAGAGTATTGACTGCAATTTCAGGCTCACATCTAGTAACCCGTAACTGTAAAACTGATGTTGGCCGTCACTCCACCTAGCATTTGGTGTATGTATCTATTATCTAGTCGTATTTGTTGGGTAAGGTCGATCATACCTCCAGAGGTAATAGTTGGAGCCAGCTGTAACTGTTACTCACTGTGATAATTCTCTTAGGTCAGACAATGATAGTCTTATTATCGCTTGAAGGGGTAACTTCATTGCCATGAAGCTTATTGAATGAAGGTGGTTAGCATATTATATTTTAATTATTATTTCAAAGCTTGCTTTGGTATAGAGTAGCTCACCATGTTGCAGTCAAACATTTAACGCCCTCAAAGTAGGCATTTCAAACTCAAACTAAACTTACCCTCAACCAAACTCTAACCCCAAGTGAGGTTAAAAATTTAGTAGATACTAAACGAATGATTCAATGACAAAACTTTGGAAGATTCGAGGAAGTTTTTGAGTTCAGGCAGTAAATGAAATGCTGCTTTGTACTCTGATCTGTATCATCTGAGATACTTTCTTGTTCGCGAAATTTTGTCACGACTTGCCCATAGTGAGTGTCTCGTTAGATCCAGGTTGACTGTTTCTGTCGAAGAAATATCTAGTGTACGCCCCCACTTCTTGTATCCCTGGAGCATTGTATTGGATTTGTAAAGCGGGAGCTCAGTTTAAATGTTTCATGGGGCTCACTACCTACCATAGGAGCACATTGCTGGTTATAAATCCGATGTATCATATCGGACGCATGATACCTCAGAATCATATAGTAGAGTCAATAAAGTGCACGGCATCCAACCACGGCATCTTCAACTAGCGATGATTATTCAACCTCGAATGTAGAGAACTATTCTCATCCGTGATTGCGCTAGACTCTGGTTTTGCGTGATGTGAGCGATGTATGTGTACTTCTGGCAACGTATAATTACCAGTACATAACAGATTTGCCATACTGATGACAGGGATGTAGCGTGGAGCCAGAGCAGATTAGAAATTAGAGTTTCACAGCACACAAGAAATTGGACCCTTGCGGGAATCAAAGTTCCGAAAGGCTAACTCTTATGTCTGACTGGTCTGAGATAGACGCCAAGGGGGTAGGATTATACTAATCAGTGGTTTCCTCTTGAATGTTTCTGTGCTTTCTATGTCATTACTTACATATCATATGACTGAGTCCATATGCATCCAACCAACCCTGAGCATATCCCAAATGTCATGGAAGTCAAATGGTCGTGGATGGCTATTGGTTTGCCACAGAGCTGCAAGCATCCCATCACATCCACGGGAATCAAATTGCGGAGAAGAATGGAAACCATGGAAACCTCGACGTGTAAATGCACCTCGTTTCGAGAACTCGTGATGATCTTATCTTTGAGATATATTCTCTTCGACAATTTTCAATGTCCATGATTTCACCATTACCTCAACGACACAGTGCGAACCACAGCACCTCTATCCCTGGGACCTGGATATAAAACACCCATACACACTTCACGGGAAAGGATTGACGCCAATCATCCCCATTATATCGCCATGTACTACCACCACATACCATGAAATGACTCCACCGGGTGAAAAAGCGCGACTTACCAAAAAAGGAAGGTGCACTTCTCTTTCAATTGTAGGTATCTAAGACTAAGAGAGAGAAAAAGCTCGTTAGCGCACTAGCCGCATTCTTCACGAAACTTCAGCCCGCCACCGGACAAAAGCAAATCAGTGGATCCCAAGAAAGCTGAAACACAAAAACTTTACGGCTCAGAAACGGAGAACGCCGTTCATAATGCCAACCGAGATTGAATCCCGGGTGAACTGACCCACTTGATCAGCGGAGTCTCCTCCACATTTAAACGAACGGTGCATCCGTTAAAAGGGGTAGAGATTTTTTTTTTTTTTTTCTTTTTTTTCTTCGCTTCTTCTATTTTTGCCACTCGCGTGGTTGCCTAAGGGCTTAGTTCTGTGTAAATGGTTTCTGTGTAATCTTTTAGTAATTTGGAGTGTACGAGGGGGGAATGAGGGAAGGAAATTTTTTTTTTTTTTTCTTTGAGAAATTTTCGATTGCCCCAATGTGCCTTTTTGGTAAGGTTAGTATTGTAACTGGTATAAGATTGGAGTATACATACATATACAGAGTACATACATACACTAAATGTCCGATTACAAGCTCCATGAACACGGTACAAGACTAGCTACCTAAGTAGTATAGTAGCACTGTCACCAATTGGGGTGTAATTCTTAACTTACAGCACTACTCCGTAATCGGTGCAGAGTTTCCTCCCCGAACAGAACCTGTACAAGCAAGGGGGAGGGGTAATTAAGGTAGATCGCCCTTGTTGAGGGGCACTACATTACGGACCAATGCAAGCCCCAGTGCATTCTCCTAGGGGGTTAGTGTAGGTAGATCCGGAGGCAATGGACATTACTTAATCAGGAACGATGTTGTTGCATGGTGCGCGATGGGAGCTTTTCTGTGTATGAGCTGCGTGTGATAGGTAGTTCATGTTGGAAGGTGGTCTGGGCGTCTGATCTACAAAGTAATTTGAACTGCGTTCCTGGCATTTGATTTGGGGGGAGGGGGGTTTACTATGACATGCATACTAGGGAGTTTCATGAGCTATGGAGATGCTTTACACGTAGGTCGACTGACAGCTGACTTGTCGCGAACTGGCCAATGACGCCATTCACAGCTTTGTTGGATGTTCCTGCTCATGAGCTTGTGATCGATGCATGGGAGATCATCCTGGGGCTCCTGGGTTAAATTATGATAGGCAGGGCGCATTGGCATGCTAGTTCATGTACTGAAAAGTTTATCGACCGCCCCTATTCCTATGAAGTACTGAAGCAAGAATGCACTGCAGATCAATTGAGTTTCATTGTAAGCAGCGCTTACTGAGATCTAATGTAACAAAGCCAAGTATTCTTTAGACGCTAATGTTGAAACATTGTGTGGGTATTGAGCGGAAAAGAGAAGAATAAAGGAAAATTGGTTGAAAGGGAAAAAAGAGAATCATTCGATTTCGGAAATCATACACGCTCTGCTCAAAAAAACAAATAGATAAACAAGATGAAAATTGTATATATAAAAAAAAAGAAATATCCTTAGCTCCCTATGAAATACACAAATACAGAGTGAAAGTGAAATTTGGGGGTATCGTAAATTTCTACCGAATAATTGAGCAGTTGTCGCTCCATCGGATTTAAGCGCAGGGCGGTATGACGGATAATGGTGGGTGATCAAAAAGGACTCGACTTTTGGGAATGCTGTAACCCCGAGTCCGTCAATTATGGTTGCATGAGTCCCGGTGGGGGAAATCCTCGGTTCACCCGTCCAATCCACATCATATCGTCCTTGTAGCGCGCGGTGATTTTTTCATAATCCTTTCCTCGATCGGGGACGAGAGAGTAACACCGATGAAACTCGTCCGATGTCCGAACCGGATTGTTGCTTGAGTCCTTCTCCTTACCCGACATGTAGAAAATCAACCTGTGCCAGCACAGAAAACTTCCCGGAATTATCGTATGAGCGAATGGCTGTAGAGAACAACAAAAACACCAGAGAACCAACACGTCAATCCTGCCCATTCTCTCATACTGAGATAACAGGAGAGCTAGAAGCCACGACGAAAAATTCTGTTCGTAATGATGCCGTTTCTCTTCCTATGTTTCGTTGCGTGGGTTGTCACGGGGCGATTGCTCTCAGCGGATAAAGCCGACCATAGATGCACAGCGGCTACAGTAGTATGAATTCATGCCGAAACGTACGACGCCTGGCGACGAGTCATTTTCGAGGCTCATAGAGCGCTGGCATCGGGAACAGCGGACAATGTCGAAATTCATGGCAGCCGGTCCCGATTCCTTTGTCGTGTGGGAGACGCCTTTTGCGCCGCTGGAGGGCTGTGGTTGGACTTGTACTGATGGCGAGCTCATTTTTAGGTTGGAACGCCGACCCCAAAGATAAAGTAGAGTATATCGGGTTATTGGTTGCGGACAATGTCGGAATGGTATCGAACGCGTAATTATGAGGGACGGAGAAGATCGACGAGAAGATATGAGTCCAGCTTGACAGGGAACCAAAATGTTGACAATTGGAAATTGTTGGAGAGATTTGAGGGAAAATATTGACGAGAGAGGCTGAGTCAAGGCGAAGCGAAAAATAATAAGAATAAAATAAATTCACGGAATTTCGGAAAGAATTCCTTTCTCGAATTTCTTTTTTGTTCTGCGGACGTAATTTCCACTGTCTTCTTAGGCAGAACAAAATCGACCACGTGGGACAGGGTTTGTGTCAAGGAAGATTCAACTGGACGGGAGAGTCAAAGTTAAGAATTGAGGAGGATGAAGAATGACGAGAAATGACCAGAATAAAAAGATTTGTGCTGGGCTGAACTGGAAGTATCGAATTATCTATAGCCAGTAACCCAGGGTAAGTTTGAAGGGTCAGATCGGTCCACTTTTGGTCTCCCTGTTTAGGACCGGCGTCTTTAGTTCAGGTAAAATAGTTTTTTAGGGCCCTTGAAAAAAAAAGGAAATAAAAAAACAAATAAATATAATAAATAATAAATAATAAAAATATTAATCAGGAGACTGCAGACTGAAGATGCAGTAATGGAACCCGAAAGAGTGAAGCTTTAAAAATGGGTGATGAAATAGCAATCAATACCAGTTCCAAAGAAGAGAATACTGGTATTGTTTGAGTTAACTAGGAGTTAAGGCCAGGAATGTGGATTCAGTTTCAAGATAATACCCAGGTTGTCAACCTTTGGGGGGTAAAGATGATCTTCCATGAAGAGAGAGGGGAAAGGGAGAAAGCTATCGTGGTTATATTTGGTTTGAAGGATCCGATTGAAGGAGTTGCGTACAGTACAGAGTACATAAGAGTAAAGTAGGAAATTGAGTACCTAGTGGGATGGCCGATATGGATGTGGTCTTGAATTAATAACTCTTTTATTTTCTCATTTTGTTTTTGTTTTTTTTTTTTTTTTTTTTTTTTTTTTTTTTTTTTTTTTTTTTTTTTTTTTTTTTTTTTTTTTTTTTTTTTTTTTTTTTTTTTAATAAAAAATTATATTTGTTTCCCCCCTCTCATTTTCGGAATTTTGGACAGAAGGTAAAGTTCTATCCGTCTGGTCGGGGCGGTGGACTCATTACCATACTTTCCCTCTTTCTCTCCCTCTCTCCCTCTCTCTTTGTGTGCGTGTGAATGTTTGTATGTATGTACACAGTAAACTATTACTGCTATCTAATTACAACTAAAACTGAACTGCAGAATTCCTAATTGTCGCAGACGCCATTGCAGATTGGCTTCTCTAATCCCCCAATTAGAGTGGACTCCTGCATAGGTCGTGTCGTCATGACCGATCGTCTGGTTGACTTTCTGGGGCGATCGCCAGAGTGGTTCGCTCTCTTTCTCCTCTCAGGAACGCTCGTGGTCCCATTCCACCCTCTGGTTTCCCCGTTCACGAGATTACAATTTTTTTTTCTTTCTGTCTTTATCTCTAGTGTTTATCTCCATGAGACTAGCGAAGCTGGGTGTTTTTGTACTCCATAATGATCTCGCTCTACTCCGTATTTTCTGAAACTTTTTCTTGTAAACTATGGTTTAGTTTCCCTCCATCGTTGTTTTTTTTTTGGGACATCCAAGACCTGGATGAAAGTGGTTAGTGGTGGTCGGTACTATTGGATACCAAAGTCTAAAAACCCTATAGCCTAGCGGAGCATGTGGTCCCTCGCAGACGATGAGTGGTTGCCTGTCAAGTTTCAAGACGTAAGGTAATGTTATCTTAAAGGGTTATCAAGTCACTGGTGTCGCCCGTTAACAGTCGCCGATCTCACCACTCTTGGTCGAGGCTGGTCGGACTTTGCAAATTCCATGGTCACTATGCGGCTGATGCCAGAGTGATGCGCCGAACAGGGAATATCATTGGACAATCCTACAAGGGTATTAACATCATGAACAAGTGTTCTAGATACCCTTCAAGATTTTTCTCTACTTCGCCGAATGACAACCTAGGGATGGAACCGTCATTGTCATTGCATGGTATATTCTCTGTAATTTTGTTGCTCCATAAAAAGTTGTTATCTTTGAGCCGGATTCATGATCACATGGATTAGCTTGCTCCAGCCTCGTGGGTAAAATACGGAGTACGGGAACTGCGGCTGTGCAGCTGCCAGCATTTTCCGTGAGGCGGTTACTGTCTCCACTGTTCGTTGTTTCAGAATTTGAGTCTGTTTGAGTCGCACAGACAAGCAATGGGATACTCTGTACTTGAGGAATGTACTATGTATGTATGTATGCTTATCCATCACTCTTACTTCTCCTGGACAATGTATATGGATGAAAGGGCATGAAATCATCCAAGGATGTCTTGATGGAATGACCTTTGTATAGAATAATCAAACGTCATTCTTTGGACGTTCTAGTTCTATGTGCTCTTGCATCACGCAACATTCCTCAATTGCGTCGGAACAGCCAAAGAGAAAGAAGATAGAAAATAGAAAATAGAATATTTTTCTTTTCTTTTCTTTTCTTTTTTTTTTTTTTTTTAAAAAACCCCCCCAATGATCGGGTAACACTAAGCCGTCACGAAACCAACCCGACCTATCAGTGCCCCAATTTAGCTCTTAGCTCAGTGCTGACAGCTGCACCCCGGGTTGGGCGACCCTTATCCATGGCTGGTATGGTGGTAAGGGACAATACGAAAAATCATGCTGGAAGTACATATACATACTAGCTTTTGGAGGCCCTGGTTGGGTGAAATAAATTTACGGAGTAGCTGCAGTTACTAGGTATATTTCCCTACCATACTTACAGGAAACAATGCCGAGTGTATGAGCTGTAGGGCCGGGCACACTAGAAGGATTTACACAGCAGATATAGATTTCTGTAGTTATTGATATTCGGAGTACTGTGCCCCTTTTAGCGGAATACTGAGATCTTGAGGTATTTTCAAACACCGAAGACTGCAGTATTGATTCCCGTGTCTCCTTTCCTGATAAACATGGTTATTCTGCAGGGTATCGTCCCTTAATCTTCTGTGTAATTTATGTTTCGGCATATATGTAATTCGCGTCTGAAAAGAACGTCACACACTATTCCCCGCTTTAGTGATGAGTAGAACCAAAACAATGCGATCAGGCAGTTGCTATTCCGATCTGTATGCAATGTTCAAGCCACTACACAAATGGTAAATTAAAGCAAGTAAATTCACCATTACTCTAGTACTTGTCTTTTTCTCTTCAATATTGCATT